>CATIWF010027197.1:0-45651 GCA_949630135.1 Balakata baccata
ATCTATCAATTCCTTGTTTTTACGATTCATGTTCTCTATTTCTAGGTCTTTTTCCCGCAGCTTCTTGCTCACACCTTTCTCAATAGCAGCAAGGAATGAAGCAATATGTCTCTGCTTCATGTCCCTCACCCCCTTAGCCAGGTGCTCTTCCTGTTCGAAGGCAAAGGACTTGTTAAAACAGAGCAAAGATCAAAGAACAAAATAGGCATATCATCATGAAGAATTCAACAACACACTGTAGTAGGTTTCATTGATAGAGAATTTCATAATGCAAGGCAGAATATATTGCGAAAACAGAATCGGAAAAAAAAAAGAGTAAACGTGAGGAATATGCAGATAAATAAAAGCAAGCATTACACGGCAAACAAAAAATCCAACATAATGAAGCATTATACTGTTGGAGTTGTAGTACCTGAATCTTGATATACTGGTCAAACTCTTCTTTCTGCCGATCAAGCTCAGTCCTGATATTATCACCAAGGGACAAAATGATTGATGGTGCTGCAGTCATGCTTCCACTTGCAGAAGTTACAGATGAGTTGCGTTCATCATCATCGTATGATAACCGTAACCCTGTTGACACAGGGTTCGGATTTGGAATGCTTTGTGAGCGGTCAGCTTCATCTTGCATGTTATAGTTTAAGGAAATCTGTAGCTTTTTCTGTCGACTGAATTCTTCTGCCTCCCTACCTCTTTTATTGGGCCGAAGCATAGGGGTCATGTGCTCATTCCCAAAGTAATTCACTGGATCAACACTACATCCAGCTGGAACTGATAACAAAAATTGCATGTCAGATATTAGTAGTATACATTAAATCAAAGAAAATAAATATAACGGCAAAAGAGAAAAAGATCACATCAAATTAGAAGAAACTCCTAATATATAACCAAAACCAAAAGATGTTTGTAGCTCACGTATCTGCTAGCAGGGTAAAGATCTTCCAACTCCCACTTGTTTTAATTCGTTAGCTACTTTATAACTCGTGGATGTCCAGTTATGGCGGTCAATTGTAGGAATCCCAACTAGAAAAGACAATTTACAGTTTAAAACTTCAGATTCCTAGTATCTAATAAATCGCAAAATGCTCAGGTTCCTGGCATATAATGCCTCATTCAAATTTTCTTTTTGTTCAGATTCCAAGTATCTAGCACAATTGTGGCACTATAAAAAAATTAGTGCTGACCCAATTCAGCATCATTAATAATGAAATCTCAACAAATAAAAACATAAATCTACTTTAAAGAGAGTTGATAGGAAAATCTACGATAGTACAAACAACAATTGCAGGACTGCAACTTTAAAGACACTTAATAGGAAAATCTATGATATTACTAACAACAATTGCAGGAAAGCAACTTCTTTTCTGCCAGAACTGAGAAAATTTTCATAAGTTAATAAACCACAATCTATAATTTATCATATCAACCTTGTCAAACAACATCTCAGAAGTCAACCACTTCCGAAGAAGCAAGTTTGATCTATTAAGACAAAACAAAATAGTAAAAAACTTGCCACACAACTTGATAAATATCTGTCCAGACACCAGAAGGCAATAACTACTTAAACTATAAACTAGGAGACACACTGGAAAACCAAATAGAATAAAGTTTCAAGTACTAAATTGAATTTATAATCTGTCAACTAAAGGAGATGAGAACTCACAATTGCCAAATAACTGCAGCTGATTTGAAGGATTTGTCTGATACCGTATGCTATTATCATCAACAAAAACAGGTAGCAGAGGATTACTGTTGTTGCCTCCCAACATCTTCTAGTTTAGCGTATAATATATGGTGTCCCACTAAAGATACAATACTGGTGCCGACCTGCAAAAGCATAAAGAAAATAATTATCTGCAACAAGATGGCAGTATCCAATCACCTTATACCACACTAAGTTTTCAAATTTAAAGACCTGTTTTGACCAACCAAGATGTAAAACCAGTATTATGAAAAGAAAGATGAGGAGAAGATTATGAATAACAGACAGGAATTGGCTAAAAAAGGATAATTGATAATTTCACTCATCGATATCACCAAATTGTAAAGTATTACGATTGCTTTGATACAGCAATAATAAGAAAATTACTTAATGAAGTAGGAAACAAAAACACATTCTTTTACAACATAATGAACTCCTAAACAGTTAAAATACTGTATTCCTATAATTTGAATAAGAAAATAACCCAAACAAATCAAGAAGTTCACAAGAAAATCCTCGAATCCCTAGTTGAGGATGGAAATTAAATAGCAACAAATTTGCCTTATATCCGACTGTTTGGTAATCGGCAAGTGCATCAGCCTGTTCCATTACATGATTTAAACGGTACAGTTCAAACCAAAGAATGATAAGAAAATAACCCAAATGTTTTCTCTATTGAACAGCAAAGATTGGGCGGCTGGCCGATAAAGAATAATTATTGCAATTACTGGGATCATACTATTGCCTATCAAATTTAACTAAAAATAAGGCAAAGGATAATGAGGATATTCAAAATGGGATCAAATATTCAAGTCAAAAAGATGAAGAAAAAAAGGATCAAAACCCACGGAAAACCATGAAAAATAATCTCCTTTTATGCTAACAGGCTAGACAAACCGAAGAAATAGATATGTGGTAACTGATTCAAAGGTTACTGGAAAAAAAAAAAATCAATTGAATGCCATCTTAGAAATCGTAACAGAAATTCCAAAAAAGGTGAGATGTTTGATGCTATCTGAGAGATGATCATCAATAAATACGGTAATGCAAGGAATATCTAAAAGCATATCTTAATAATCTAAAAAGTAAAAGATTTAGATCTCCAGTAAAACTAACATAAATCTCCAAACTTCCTCTAATCCAAAAATAAAAATCTTCAGAAAAAAAAAAGTATATATATCATCAATCAATCATCAAATAAAAAGCAGAAACCAACCTCTATTAGATTTCTCCCAAATAACACAAAGTTCCTGACCACAGATCCTGCAAAAACCAACGCCATCCTTAAAAATCAGACAACGAAAGTAACTAAATGCAAAGATACCATAAATGAAAGGCCAAGAAAACACAGATAAAACAAACCAGCCAAATAATAGATCACCAAACAAATAAAAATTTAAAGAAATACCTGAAAAGGAGAACTTTTTTAGAAGAAAGGAAATCCGATCATGTAGGATCTGAAACTGAACAGCCCCTCTAAATACAAAATCAAAACATGGGTTTTCAAGAATAGTAACGGAAGAAGGTTAATAACAATGTACGGGCAAAAAGAGAGAGGGGGGGAAGGTGGAGAGTGGAAGTTGAACAAAGAAATAATTGAAGAAAATGGAAAAAAAAAAAAAAAGAAAAAAAAAAGGAGGTATGACCGTACTAGACAGGCAAAGAGAGACAGTATACTGTGCTAGTAATGGTTACGTTAACTCAGTTTTTGCCTTCTCTTTCTTTTTTATCTGTATTTTTTTTTTCCTTTTTCTTTATGGGAATCAGAAAAGAGTGAAAAAAAAAAAAGGAAATGGGTTAAAAAGATAGGAAACGTTCCCGAATTAACAGACAAGAAAGGGACCCACTTGTGCAGAGAAGGAATGGAATGAAGGAAGAAAAGAGGAGAAGTTTCTTATTTTGATTTTGATTTTATAGTTATTTCTTTCTTTTTTTTTAATTTTTTTAACGTTTTAGTTTTTGTATATATATTCGCCACCCACCCCCCACCGGCGACGGCCTTTTCCAACCCTCCACCAAACCTATTTCTACTTTATCATTAATTATTTGGGACCGAACTAATTCTGTAAATTATTAATTGACTAGTGGCTCAATTAATAATATTATATTTTAAATGTTTTAATTCAAATGATTTTTTAGTCAAATTAATTCGTTCTAATTTCATGAAATTACAAATTCAAATTGAGTTTTTAAGACGGATTTGAGTCCATTCAAAAAATATATAAAAATTTGATTTCTTAAAAAAATTTAGATGAATATTTTTGAGATTTGTTACAGTTAATTTGTTTTTTAAGAAAAAAATGAGCGTATTGATTCATATTGAATATGAATGACATGAATTGTTCACGGAATCAGATTCTTATGTGCCAACAAATCCATATAAATCATGATTTTTAATAATATAGTTACCGATAATTAAGAAATATATATTTTTTTTAAAAAAAAAGAGTTTTGCTATTGTCTACTTATAATTGAAGACTTTAACAAATCTCAACGCACTGTATAATCCATTGCACGTTAACTTCTTTTGTTGGATTATCAGTTACAAAGTCTAATTAACTAATTATGGTCTAAATTAGTGTTTATAATTTTTGATACAACACCATATGAACTTTTTTACAATATGATATAAATACGTTTAATACTTTTATTTATTTTCACTTATGGAATGTTATTTTTAGTATTGCAGGTGTTTTTACCATATGCGGGCAAGCTTATATACATTTCAATCCTCCATGCCAATTTTACTAATTACTCTTAATGATAATTGCATCAATTTGTACTTAATTATTGGAATTTCTATACAAAATTTTGACATTTTTTGATCGTTTCTTTTTTTTTTATGAATTTACGTATATTTTTCCTTTAAAAAATAAAAAAATAATTCTAATTAGAGAAAAAATTAACACGATTAGACACATTTAAAATATATAAAATATTTTATAAATTCTATACAATAACACGTTTAAATAATTATACGATACGTTTAAACGATTATATAATACAAGACGATATATATAAATGATATATATATATATACATTTAAATATATAAATTTATAAATAGTTAAACGATTGTATGATATGAAAATCATATATTAAAATAACACGAATAATAATACAATACATTTATATAGAATACAATACGAATTGTCAGTTTTAGTATAAATCACATTATAATTATATTATACGTTTCCATTACTTACCTAAGAATTCGATTACTTTGTCACTAATTAACTAGCGTAATAATTGTTTGCACTTTTATTATTTATTTAAAATTTCAAAAATAAAATGTTGAAATAATGAATATTTATTATTTAACGTGAGAATCATGAGAAGATGTCACGGTGGCGGTGGGCACGAGGCCCATCAGGGAAATAATTTTTTTTAAAAACATAGAGGAAATTAATAAGAAGCGGGAAAAGTGAGAGGGTATATGGATATAGATTGTGAAGCGGACCCCACTTTGTTTGTTGGTGGGTAAATTTTGGCGGGTAAGCAAAACGACGAGTTTTAGCAGAGACGAGAGAAAAGACCGTGTGACCCTGATTCCTGCATTTAGACAAGGCAGATGGATATGCATGCCTTGTTTTATGGGATATCAAATGCATGATCTTCAATTAATTAATGTTATCCGATCTAAAATAATTATAACTAAAAACTTTATTCCTCAACTAAAATTGTTACAGTAAACTGAATCCATATTTTCATTCAAATGATTTATTATGAATTCGAGAATTTCTTATTTAATTTGGTCGTATATTAATTTAAGCAATAAATTTTATTAATTAAAATTGATCAAATTTACAATAAGATTTCAACATGAAAAAGAAATATATCTGCATTATTGCTGGAAATTGTTGAGATTAGTTGGTAGAAAACGCAAGATTCAAGCAGATTTTTGGTGAAGAATGTCAGCAATTTCTATCGCAACAAAATGTAGTCTCATTTCTACCATACAACATATTCTATTTTAATCAAAAGTGAGCCATAATTACTAGATATATATTTTACATTTAACATTTGAAAGAGATAGACTAGTATAAATCCAAACTAGATAACTAAACTAAAAAAACGCACTCCTATTTTTTGCTAAACCACTCTAACATTGACAAAAAGTTGCATAAAAAACAAAAGAATGTGAAGTATCAATTTCTCGTATTTGAAATATATTTTTTTTAATGCTTTAAAATATAATTAATACGAAAAATAATTAAATTAATTTGAGTGATATTCTGGCATTAATTTGCTCTATATCATGACTTGGGGGGGAAAAAATCTAAATAGAAAAAGAGGAATTTTAGTTGGGATTAAACACGTTTGTTGGTGTGGGTTGTGTTGATTTGAATATTGGAGCATATTCAATTCAACGCAATAGCACTTGAATTTAACGCAACCACTAATTAAATTTTCAAAGCATCGGGTTCCCATTTCTTATTCAAAAATTACAGCAAAGTTGGATGAGGATGAAATGGTGGGAGATTCACGTCCAAAACGGTAATATATCCCACTTTGCATCTTAATTTTACTCTATCTGCGATCCAGGAAAAAAGATATATGTTCAGTATTGTAATATGTTTCTTTGATTTGTTCGTTTACCCACCAAACGTCATAGATAATATTATTATTTGAACAGATAATTCTGCTGTCTGGTGGATAATTTTACTTGTTATGAAATTGGTTGCTTAGTAAGGTATAAAGTTTCCTTATGGCAATCTTGAAATTTGGTGGTTTTCACTGTTGATAACCTTTAGATGTCGGTTTGCGATAGGCTGATTTCTTCTTTAATATCAATTAATTAATGGAGTGTGGGGGAGAGTGTATCTAATCAGAGAAATGAAATGAATATGCTTTTGATTACCTGGTGATCGAGCCCTTTTAATTAATTTTGCAAGCAAATTCATTCTCGTCTTTCTTCGCTGGGCTGCCTTTATTAATTATTTAATTTTGAACAGATGAAATTTTTTATGTCAAACATCCTAAAAGAATAAATGACACAAAGTTTGGACATACTCACAAGTCACACCATATATGAAATATGATGAATAGATATTTAATTAAGTTTTCCTTGTCAATAATAATGATTTAATTTTTACCTGAATGGGTTCTATATATTGCTTTGGTTGAAGTTGAACTCAATCCATTCCGGAAAAACAAAAATATCAAGGAGATTTACTTGATTGTATATACAATTTTAAGTATAAAAATTATCATTGCTTTTCAAAGAATGTTACAATTATATTAATTAGCTTTTGAATCTTTCTATTTTTGTATACAGAGAATTCGATAGAAGATTTAAATTCAGAATCTTATATAAACGTGAGAATGTTTGAACACTGCAATTTGCATTATTGAAATCAAGAATGAACAATATTTTATAAATCACTCCGACTATATGCTATCATGTATGTATATAAAGTAATAATTATTATACATAATGATAAAATATAATTAAATTTATGGGCGAAAATATAAATATTAAAGAATCATTTTGCCAAAGGGACCACTGGCCCTTCATTGAATACACTTGAAAGAATAGGACCCATAATAGGCAGCACCTAATATGGGTTGAATTGCCTCAATGTGGCTATGGAATTGGCCACGAAATTATATATATATCATCTCTTGAAAGCACTTATTTTTCAATTAATCCTTCTAAACAAACACCATCACTTCGCTTATCTACTTGAGATGAGGTGAATCTGTCATTTGGATTGCTTGTGCTATTTTGGCCCTTCACTCAGATTTTCAAAGGATAACAGTCACTCTCTTGACTGTTATTGGCTATTGCCCTTACAAATTATTCAAATTATTGTCTTTCCCTTTCAGTTTTTTGTTGCCCTATTCCTTCTTGTCTCTCTCTTTTCTTTTTGGTTCTCTTTGTTTTGTCCATTTCTTTCTTTTCAGGAGAAACCCAAGAATTAAAAAAATGTATCACAACCACCGGTATGATCATCTTCCTTGTTTGCATTGCCACCCACATAGATATATTAGAATGGTAAACTAATCATCTTTTCTCTCCTTTACACCTCAATTATATTATCAATGAATATGATTATATATTAATCTATCATTATTTTTCTGGTTGTTGCATGGATTTATATATAAAAACAGGTTCACCATCTTATAGAAAGATGCTTGCTTCTTAACATGAGCAGAGACCAATGCGTTAAAGCACTTGCTGAACATGCCCGCATTCGGCCTCTTATTACACTTACAGGTGATCACCGCTCTCTCTATCTGTTTTTTTTTTTTTCTTTTTTCCCTTTGGATTTCTACTAATGAAGCCAGAGTGCAAAAGCTAGATCGAGAAACCGAGCTCGAGCATTGATCACAACTAGGCATAGATGCTCAAGCTTTTACCTAACTTAAAATCTCACAGTTTTAAATACTCTTGAAGTGTTACTTAGATAAAAATTTGATGGTGATGTTATGTGGTTGCAGTGTGGAGAGAGCTACAGAAAGAAAATAAGGATTTCTTTCAAGCATATTTCCAAGCTATTAATTCCAAACCTTTTCTAATTAGTAAGCTAAACTTCTTACATATACATCTCTTAAATAAATATATATGGAATTGATATTCTAATTAGGAGGACTTCTGTAGTGCATTCGGCGTAAATTGATATTCTAATTACACCAAGTGTACCATAGAATTCCTTTCTAATTAGATACTACAAACTGCCAGTATATATACTAGTTTCTTAATATATATATATATATATACACATTTTTCTTGTAATATAACACAATATTTGTGTTATTTTGGTTATATTTCAGACAGGTTTACTCAAAGGATGCCCAGATTTGCAAGTAGGAAACAATGGAAGTAGATGAGAACGTGTATGCAAATGCTGGAAGAAGGTCTATACTTGCATATATTGGTCATCCATATATCAATTAATACTATATATTGTTTAGGTTATTACAACAAATAATATAATAATTAATTAAATTGTGTGTAAGATATTAGAATATCTTGTTTGTGATGAACTAACTAATGATAAATTATTGTACAAGTAATTAAGACTTTTTATATGATATTTTTATCATTAGCTAGCTATATTCATTAATAACCGGATCACAACAAAAAAATTTACGGAAATTTTTGTATTGTACTGTAGGAAGATTTTATAGTATGTTTCTTATGAGCATATGTAAGGTTAGGGTCTTTTTCATTAATATATATGGTTCCCAAGAAATTAAGTCCTTTTTGGTCCATATTAATTATTAACCACAGCTAATTTGAAGAAAATTACCTTTTTGGTCCATATTAGATTACGAGTATAAAATATTTTTAAAACTTTAGTGTTTTACCCTTAATTAATATAAATCCAGACGGGATATATGTGATCAAAAATATAAATTGAAATATTTAGATTTAAGTCATATCCAGTCCTCTAAAAATATTCGTTTTTATCATTTAACCCCTTGCAATAATTTTTTATCTATTTAATCACTTGAACTCTATTTTTGTTCAATTTATCATGTGTTCATTTCGTAAAATCGAACATAAGATCTCTTGTTGCTGAAATGGTACTATTAACCAAGTCAAACATTTTTTTCTTATCATGTTAACATTAGGGGCTCCATATACATTTTACGAATTGGACATGAGGCAAGAAAAAAAAATTAAGTAGATCAAAATCGTTATAGAAGGCTAAATGGCAAAAACTAATATTTTCATAACGCTGAATATTACTTAAGCCAAATATTTATTATATGTGGAAATGATACTGATATTACTGAGTCAAAATTTGTTCTTGATCAGCTTAGCAAATACATAGTAGGATCAAAATTAAGAAAATTGCTCTTGATACAGAAGGAGGACAAATTAATCATTCAGCACCTTGGAAATTAATTTTCCCTTTTATAGATATAATTATGAGTGCTTCAGAACTTGCATTACAGAGAAAACCTCATTTCCAAGAGCATCTACCTTAAAATTACATATGATTGAAAACCCAACTCTAACCCTAAAAATGGAACAGTTTTCTTCTTTAATTATATAGTTTATGATATAAAGTCTTCATTTAAAGGGTGTCCTTGCCCAAATGGAATGCCTTGGAGTCTTTCTTTCATGGAGATTTTTACCTTCAATGTTCTCCTGAAACTTTTCAAGACAGAAATTCATGCATCTTCTTCAATGGCATAAATTACCGCAAACATATAGAGTTAAAAAAAAGTTATTACAGTGTATTCAATTGCCCTAAAAAGGTTATATCATAAATTTTGAACTGTTGTTGTTTAATTGGGGAGAAAGTGACTGGCTTTGAAATTCAACAACTGTTACAGATATGATCAGTTATCCTTTATTAGTTTTCAACCGAACCAATCATTTCTACCAATTTCAGTACAGATCTTTATCATCTTCAAACATAGATGTTTTTTTTTCCCATGATCATGAGCTGAACAGAATTTTAACTTAATTATCTCAAATTTAAGGCTCAAATTATCACACCAATTTATTAACGACTCTCATTTGACTAGAAAGAAAGTATCAGTAAGATTTTTCTGGTTACCTCAGCTGCATCAAAACTCCATGCTGTCTTGTCCTCTTCATGGACACAAATCTCTCCACATTCTTTGTAATGAATTGGGGGAAAAATGGCCCACTGAAAGAAGATCATGGAAATTGTTCAGTGGACAATGTATGGTATTAATTCGATTGTTAATTAAAGTCTCCAGCAATTGATCTTTGGTATGAGAATTCTTACATTTTTTGCAGCTGTACTGAAGGCTTCTTTGTGAGCCATATTTGGATTTTCAGCTTTGAGCCTTCTGATCTCTTCTCTGCTATAAACATTTAAATAAGAATATATATCCCAAAGCTAAATCATTCATATGTGTGGTAATTAACAGTATATTAGTACTGGGTCGGTCCACGAATTTCATTCATGAACTTGATCAAAGCAGAAAATTCCCGACTAGGATTACTTAGTCAGAAACTTAGAATCTCTTACTTGATAAAGCGGTTGTATGCTGATGGTGCTCTTTGCCTTTTCTCTGGGGCTGTATAGACATTTTAAACATATATAGAATCTTATAATAGATTCACTAGTTACTGCTAATTATTACTAATCATAATCAAATGAAATTGGATTAGCTTACGTTTATTGATGACACGGTTCACAGGGTTCTTATCTTCTTCAAATTCATTGTCGGAAGAAGCCGCCATTGATATGTCTAAGGTTTTCTGCGGATCTGCTAGTTCCGGACTGTTTGCTTCTTTCTCCTAGAGATAGAGAAACACATGACATAAGATATATAACTTTACTCAACCAACAGATTTTTTTTTGAACGAAAAGAGTGAGAAATTAAAGAAGAAGAATCAACTGAGAATTAATATATATAATAAAATGGAGTAGTACATATATAAATATATATAGTAGACCTGATCTTGGGTGAGGGAAGCTAAAAGCTGCTGAAAAGGGACAAAAGAGACTTTCATCATGTTGACAGAGAGGAGGCTGGTGCAGTGCCCACATCTCACAGTTACAACCATTGACAAGCTACTGCATGGGACACTTACCTATATCCATCACAGAAAAAAGAAAAAAAAAATTCAAGTATTTTAAAAAAGAACAAGATTTGAAGTTTCAATAAGATCATTTCATGAAACTATACCAGCAAAATGGTCTCACAGAAACCGCATTGCACGTAGCAAATCTGCTCTGGAAGATCAAAGAGATGGTTCATTGTTGACATTGTGGGTGTGTTAGACAGAAAAGAGAACCTTCAGATTGTGGGTCATGTAATAATACAAGGATTGATTTATAGGTGTTAAGAGGATCCCAACATTGAATCATTTTGTAATTTTAATTATGTTGTTGGGGATGTTTCGTTATGCCAAAATAGTGCAGTCTCATTATTACTTTTCAAGAAAGAACAAGTACTTTCGTTACTCTTGCTGCATGATATAAATGCTCAACTATCGAGAATGTTTTTCAATCTTGATCAACAAGTTAGAATTATTAATTGCTAAATCTAGTTATTTGGCTTGGTTCATCATGCTTAGTTCATAATCAGTAAATAATTACTTGCACACTAACTATTACTTAAGTGTTAATCAGCCAATTCATAGAACTAAAAAATTCTTAGATAGACTCGGTGAGCTATCATATTATTTCTAAATTAATCCAATTATATTTTTCAAATTAAACCGACTCATAGGCACATCCAAACAAAATGCTAGAAAAGGGTTGCGAACCTCAACATGCATGGGAGGTTAGACATAGCATAAGGTTAAAATTTCAAAGGCAGCTGTAAGTAAAATGACAAGTACCAATTTGTTTCATGTGTAGTTGTCTGTATCATTTAATCAAACCTATCTCTCATTCATGAAAGTGAAAGTGGAAGCAACATTTTACCAGAAGAAGAAGAAGGGTAAGTTCCAGAAGAGTGCATGAAGAAGGAAATGAGGCATCTTATTAGGATTTGTCTTTGGCGAGGAAGGGTAAGTATAATTGACAATCAGAAGGCTTCGCTCCCACTTTCTGTGCTCTCTTTGTTCATGTTATTTCCCATCTCTTTATTTATTTACTTTCTTTCAGTCTTTCACCTTCTTAATGCCTAACATCTACTTTGTCAGGTTTCGTTTTAATTCACACTTCTTGTTGCTGTTGACTCCCCCCATGTGATTGCACTTAAGTTTAAGCTGATCAAGTCTCATATCAATATCAACAAAACACAACGCTAATTAATAAGCTTTAAGTTACTCATATTAATTATTTAATGATTAAGGTCGGGAGCTCTTGAATCCGAATTTCTAATCTATATGGAGAATATAGTGATCCACCAAGATTTTTTATTTTTTTAAATAAGAAGAATTACCCACCAAGAATTTGGCTTGTAAACTCTTCACATCACATTTGAAGATGTCAACTATTAGATTATAGTGATTGGTAACTCCATATTTTGTTAACTGAACGACAACATGATGGGTTGAAAAGAGAGATACAAACAAGCAAAAATTTTTTTGTGAACGAAAGAAGAGATGAATTATTATTGCACAACCACCACTAGCCCTGCCCTAGACAACAGAGGGACCACAATTATCACTTGTCAGTACCAATAAGAACTCACCATTTGAGGCAATTCTCGAATTTGGATGTGAAATTAATCAGGAAGGCATAAAGTAGGGAATTATTTATTTATTTATTTATTTCACAATTAATATAAAGAAATTCTGCTGCATAATTTCATTTACTATTGACTCAAATTAACATTCAATTTCTGAGCTTGATAGCTTAACCAGTAACTTTCATCACATAATATTAGTCATGCAAAAGACTAGAAGTGGAAAAGGAAACAAGGGAAAAGAATTGACTGCTTTACCGAAATATTATGCGTAATTTGTTTTTAAGAGAGAACTACTCGGATGCTTTCATATAAGCAAAATTTGGTGATATTACCATCCCACTTGAGGCCTAGAAGTCATAAGCTCACGAAGCCAAAGCCAACACAATAAAGGATTCACTAACAAGGCAACTTGTTTAACTAAACAACAAAAAGCCAAAAGGACAATAACAGCCAGTCATATTCTAGCTTCGCAAGCTCGTTTGAATGATATACATCTAAGCATTCCAACTTCACATGGATCAATAATCAATTGCCTCGCACCAGATGCTATGGAGGAAAAAGATTTTACCGTCATTGACAAGTAAATGCTACCTTCAAAACAAAGGGGGGCAACTCATATGAGCAGCAGATATCAATAAATCTTTTCTTGAAACCTACCATGTTCCGATAATAAGAAATCATGAAAGGAATGAGTGTTTGATGCACAAAATTATACAAGATTCCATCGAAGAGTCAGGTACCCTAAGTGGAAAAATGCAAGCAGGCTTTACATTCACCACTCACCTTTTCAATATCCAAACCATAAATTCCAACCTCTATAAACCATTCCTCAGAATCTCATGGCGGAATTAACTCTTACCCAGGACTATTCAACAACAGAATTAACACTTCTTCGTTGAAAATAAATTAATTTCAGCATCTAACCATCTGAAAAAAAACATTACATAGGAGTAACAGGACTGCACTGATTACAACATATAACCAATAACATTCTAGGGGGTGAATTTCACCGACGGTATCCCAACTATACAAATTGTAACAATTTAGTTTTTCAAATATTATTTTAATTATAAAATAAAAGTTGAGGTAATTTTATATTACAAATAATCTTTAAAGTACCAAATTGTTACCATTTATATAGTTGAGGTACCGTTGGTGAAATTCATCCCATTCTAGGCAACTACAAAAACTCCCCTGTCACTTCCAAAAACAAAGGGCCTTATCTCTAGTTTCACTTATTAATGTTTAGCAAACAGATTTCCAAGTATGGTTTGTCAAAGAAGAGATACATTTTGTGCGGTTTGAAGCCAGAACATCTCTAGTGCAATGGAGGGCACTTCTTCTGAAGCTCTCATCAGAAGCTGAGGATTCTCGGTTTGCCAAAAATATTCAGAGCAACCAACATGCTTAAAACTGACATCCAATTCTATATTCTGAGAAGATACTTGATCTTTTGAACCATTACTCGTTCATTGTATATGGCAAACAATATTAAATTAAAATTGATTCACATGAATCTTTAAGTTCATTACATGCAGCGATGCAGAACCTCTTCATCAAATAACAACCTAGGGTTTAAAATAAACCGAATGGTATTCTGCACCTAAAAAGCTATGTACCTAACATTCAATACATCATTATCTATGGACATAAGTGAGATGCTACACATGCTAGTGAACATTAAACTAAGTACATAGAAAACAATGATGAGTTGATGACTGCAAGAAATAAACTTCAGGATGTACAGATGCAGGACACAAGTTCACTTCATTCCCCTGTATCCTAACATGAAATGAAAGCCAAAAAAGCATTCAACAGCTTATGGCTTACAAGCAATGCATAAAAAAGGCTTTACTCTAAAGAGAACTAAGACGAATGGAACAAATTATATATACTACAATTAAGATACTTTCAAAACTCTCAAACATCAGTCACCAGCTTCAATCAACTTCAAAAATTCAAGCAGAGCAAAAGTGAAAAGAAAATTCATTTAAAAAATTTAAACTAAGATAGCAAGGTGAATTAATAATTGAATACAGATCATATTAAGCAACTAAACCATCAAAATGCAAATATGGCCAATGAAAATTAGGCAAAAGATACCAAACTAAGAAGCAGAGCAATTGTGAAAACAAAAATCCATTTACAAAATTTAGTAACTAGGCTAGCAATGCAAATTAATAATTGGATATAGTTGTATTAGTAACTACACCATCATAATCAAGCTATTAATATCCATCGAAAAACATAAAATTCCAACACTCGGCTACTGAAAATTAAGCAAAAAGTACTGAACTTTAAATTATTAAATCCAATATTAAAAAAATAAAAACGCATTGATAGAAACCTAATCGCCGCCAGCCTTATTGTAAACATAAGTCAAGCCACACTTGCCGCAGTAGTGCCTATCAAAATGGTTGGCCATGAAAGTCCCAGCCCCACACTCAGCATTTGGGCACTCCTTCCTCAACCTCTGAACCTTCCCGGAGTCATCTACCTTGTAGAATTGGAGCACAGCGAGCTTGACCTTCTTCTTCTTGTGCTTGATCTTCTTGGGCTTGGTGTAGGTCTTCTTCTTTCTCTTCTTAGCTCCTCCACGGAGACGAAGCACCAAGTGGAGAGTCGATTCCTTCTGGATGTTGTAGTCGGCGAGAGAGCGTCCATCCTCCAACTGCTTTCCGGCGAAGATCAATCGCTGCTGATCAGGAGGGATCCCCTCCTTGTCCTGGATCTTAGCCTTCACATTATCGATGGTGTCCGACGATTCAACCTCTAGGGTTATCGTCTTCCCCGTAAGGGTTTTCACGAAGATCTGCATGATTGCAGAAGAGATAGATAGCCAAGCGCTGTTACCAGAGAGATAAGAGAAAATGGCTAAAGAGGGATTATATACGAAGCGTCTCTCACCTAGGGTTTTCAGAGACAGGATTCTATGCGTGCGAGCGTATGAAACAGAGACACGTCGATGTTTGACACATCGACCAAAAAAGCGACAGCGTTTTAGTAATACAGTTGAAGCTACGTCGTTTTATTGTTTACGTTGATAGAAATATCTATCTAGTTTTGGCTCGCTTCATTCACCCTCTGCAACTGAAAAACCAGGAAAAAGGTACTTCAATGGTGGTTGTGGCTTCCCTACCAGGTCTCAACCTCTTCTCTTCACTCCCATCAACCCCACGTAACGATCCAACAGCTTCTTCTTCTTCCTCTTCTCCTCAACCACCCATCCCCATTCCCAAATACCCTCCTCCCCTCAAAAAATCCAAAAATCCACAAACTGCCACTCCGAGTCCGGCCTTCAAGCTCCCCCACCGTAGAACCAAGTACTACAAGCCCGTCAAAGAAGGTGTTGTGACATCCGACGGCGACCGCTCAGTTATCGTCGGCGAGAATGGCGTTTCTTATCTCCTCCCTGATGCTCCCTTCGAGTTCCAGTACAGTTACTCCGAGACTCCTAAAGTGAAGCCTTTAGCTATCCGTGAGCCGGCTTTCTTGCCTTTCGCCCCTCCAACAATGCCGCGGCCTTGGACGGGAAAAGCTCCGATGAAGAAGTCGAAGAAAAAGATTCCGCTTTTTGATTCTTTCGATTCGCCTCCGTCTGATAAAGAAGGGATGAAGTTCTTGGAAATGCCTGGTCCATTCCCTATGAGGAAGTTTCAGGAGGAACAGAGATCGAGAGAGGAGATTCTCGGGAAGCCATTGAAGAGATGGGAAATTAAAATGCTCGTTAAGCCTCTTTTGTCCCATAATCGCCAGGTCAATCTTGGTGAGTTATTGACTGAAAATTTGATTGCTTCAATTTCAACAATGTAAGTGGTTATTTCGAGCAATAGACTTCAGTTTTTCTGATGGATAGGGAGGGACGGATTGACGCATAACATGCTGGATTTGATACACACACATTGGAGGAGGGCTCCTGTGTGTAAAGTTCGGTGTCTGGGAGTTCCGACTGTGGATATGGTTAATGTTTGCCACCATTTGGAGGTAATTGTTTATGCGAATGAGTACTATTTTCTTTTCCTCTTGAATTACTCAGAGTTTTGTATCTCTGTGCATGCTTTGTTTCAACTTCATGCTGTTTCTCTTCTGTTTGTGGCGTATAAATGCTTTTTTGTATTTTCTTCAAGGTTGATGTAGATTTCTACATTCCCAGGCCTTTTCTTTCTTTTTTTTGTTTAACATTTCTAGGAAAGAACTGGTGGGAAGATCATTCATAGAACAGGTGGTGTAGTTTATCTTTTCCGCGGCAGAAACTATGATCCTCGAACACGTCCAAGATACCCAGTGATGCTCTGGAAGCCAGCAGCTCCTGTTTACCCAAAACTCATCCAAGAAGCGCCTGAAGGATTGACAAAAGCTGAAGCTGATGAATTACGAAAGAAAGGGAAGGATCTTTTGCCGATTTGTAAATTAGGTGAGTTTATCAACCTTTTTATTGAAACAATTCAGTTTCTTTGTTGGTCATGTTCCTAGTAACTTAGTCTTGAATGCAAAATGCTAGAACTAAATAGTTGATAATCTGAAAGGGTTATGCAGATGGCACTGCACTTCTCTTATTTATGTTAATTTCCATGCCTTCGTAATTTTTTTTAGTAGTATGAGAAGCTAAAAACCTAAAAGTATAAAGCAACTATCAAATTATCAATATCAAAGTTGAAGTTTGTGTTCTAATTTTCTCCAAAGTTTGTTGATTTTATTTAATAGATTCAATATTTAGACACATTTTATAAACAACAATTTTGTTTTGACATGAAAAGTACACCAATTTTTACAAACCTCTTATGAAACAAGGTTAATGACTTAGGGGGTGTTTGGAATTGCTGTTGATGGTCATAAAAGCAGGTTTTGAATTTTTTTGATTTAATTGACTGATTTTTTTAATTTTTTATAAACTGCTTTTTTCAAACTTATTTTTGGAAAACACATCTATTTACCCGCTTCTAACAAAAGCAATTTTCAAAACTCCAAAAAAGTTAAAAAATACAAATTTTTTTTCTAAAAAGCGTTTTTTCCAAACATAATGCTAAACAGAGTCTTAATGTGTCTATCACTAGGACACTCTCTCTCCCCGCTCTCTCTCTCATGGTGACTGATTAATTCAATGAGCTTATTTTTGCTTTCAAATTGCAGCCAAGAATGGAGTCTACATTACCTTGGTAAGAGATGTTAGGAATGCTTTTGAAGGAAGTCCATTGGTGAAAATTAACTGCGAAGGGATGAACCCGAGTGATTACAAGAAATTGGGTGCTAAGCTTAAGGTCTTTAATTTCCTGTGCTTTTACTCCTTATAATGTATATATTATCCGTTTTTTTAAAGTGTCGATTGCATGAAATATTGTTGTGTGTAAAAGTTAGGAACAAGATTCCTTACAAGACATAGGGTAAACAAAAAATGCTACTGAAAATTAAGCATGTATAAGGAAAATAAAAATGACAAACTGTCTCTTTCGAATTTGCTGTTTTGTTTGCTTTTTCCCTGATATTGCAATCAGATGATGTGATTGTGGAGAAATGAAAAAGAATGTTGATCTATCATTTTTATTCTTCTAATTGAAGTAATTAGGGCTCCATTAAAGTTTCTTCTTTTATTGTGAAAATATAATTTTCTTAGCATTACCTAGCTTCTAGGTTACTCCAACGAAGTATGGGTTACATTGTCAAGTCTGAAGTATGTGTGTGGTTTGTTTCTGTGTGGAGAAACATATAACGTGAAATAACTGTTTAACTCTTCCAGAACTCCAAGATAGTGGAATTGTCCTCTTCCTTTTTCTTTATCTTTGTGACATTAAGTAACATAATGATCAAATTTCCACAAAGAAGATTCTTCAACAAGACCAACTTCAGGATCCCTAGCACCATATCCTTCCCTGTGAGATTGTTGACAAGGCATTAACACAAAAGGGGAACGGATATGTCTTTTTTTCCTTTAAAAAAAAATCCTCAAGCATTAGAATTGTTTTAACTGTCTCATGATGGTTGTCATAAGGTTTTTATTGACACTAGCAAAGTGAAAATAGATGTATGAGACCCTTTGCAGCATCTTGCAATCAGAACTTCTTTTCAACCTTTCACCTGATTTCTATCAGATTTTCTATAAAGATTCTAACTTTTTAACTCATGCCACAGATTCTGGTGAAACTAATATGTGCAGTGTCTCACACATTACAAAATACAAATATCTAGGGGAAAAAAGATTTATTCATGGGATCTTCTTTTGGCTTTATATCCCATTAATGAAATAGGTGAAGCAAAAGGATCACCATTAAGTGTGTTATTTATTTTTTTCTTCCCCTTTTGAACCAAATAGAGGATTGAGTTTTTTTCTTGTGTAGGATTGGGCTTCACTTAAATAGTTACTGAATCAAATAACATATCATGTTCAAGTGAGATACCTGTTACAAGCTGGATGCTGGCCTTGTCCCATAGCCATAGAATAGGGTGAGGCTACATTTATCTGAAAAATCAAGCAAAATTTGCAAGGAGCAGACTCTATCTTAATTCTTGCCTTAGAAAAGGCTTGCTGAGCTGAGAAATCTTCCTATCATTAGGCATGATCATGGTTTAGGAGCTTTTCCTTGCTTACTATTTGTTCATATTTGCCTTTGAGAAAAATTTGATGCTTCTGTCATTTGTTTGGGGGGGCTAATTGTGGATGGCGGTTTACAAGGTAGTCTCTTGCAGCTCTAGTTGAGATGGTGAACCATTTTTCATGTGCAAGAGAAAGTTGCTTATAATTCAAACCTTTTGAAGTTATAGTGTTTGGTATTGTGATCTTAGAAAAACTGCATATCAATTAGCAGTTACGATGGTTGTTGAATTCTTTTACTGTCCAGCATGGCCTTTAATATTCAGCAATATGGCTTTATTTTTCTAAGTATTTTACTGTTCATTTGTTGACAGGAATTGGCGCCTTGTGTACTTCTGTCTTTTGATGATGAGCAGATATTGATGTGGAGGGGACAAAACTGGAAATCAATGTATTCAGAAGTTCCTTCAGCTAACAATTCTACAGAAGAAGATGTTGTGAGTGGTTCAGAAGATTCAGGTATGTTACCAGGATTGATATTATCATTTGCATTGATAATGGTTGGAACTGATGAATGTTATTTGGAAATGAGTAATTAATTCCATTTTGTTCTAGCTAGAAGCAACTACGTAATCTTGCATCTTTGGTTTCTCTGAGTTGTTTCTTTGATGTGTTTTTTAGGTGAATTCTATGTTGATTCTACAAAGCGTGCTAATATATTGAGCTCAAGCCCTAAAATGATGTCCCTTTGGAAACATGCTATTGAATCCAGCAAGGCAATTTTGCTAGATGAGATTGATATTGGTCCTGATGATCTTCTGAGGAAAGTAGAGGAATTCGAGGGCATTTCACAGGTCACAGAACACTCCTATCCAGCTGTAATTTTGTCTAGTGAAGATGGTGCCAATAACACACAGTCAGCATTTGAAGATTATCCACTCGTCGAAAGTTTTGGTGAAGATGAGAGGGATACTGATGATGAATATGAAGATGATGAATATTGTGATAGTGACCCTTTTGAAGAGGTAGACACCACAGTCCCTCTGGGATCACTACCTGTGGATCTGATAGCAGAGAAACTCGATCAAGAATGATACAGAAGTTGAATCTATTGTAGGCACTGATAATGTTGTTATGAAAGTCGAAGAAGTCAGTAAAGATCAGTATATTTTGGAGAAATTGCGAGGTGGAATATTTAAACCTGTCACGCAAAGTTATTGAAAATTTTAGCAACTCGAGTTTATCTAAGCTGTACATTTGTAGAATATTAGCAGGCAGCCGCCCAGTTCCCAGTGTAAAATGTACTAGAACCCTCTCTTATGAAGATAATCTTTCATTCCCTGTGAATCATGGATTTATCAACTGAACTAACTAATTTCTGTTGTGGGAGCATGTGCTTTCTCTTTCCTGGAATAATATCTCATTCTCGATTGCGTGGTTGTTGGGAAAATTGTCGACTTTCAAGTTGAAACTAAAGCCACTAAATTTAATTCCAAAAAGCAATCTTTAATTATGAATTTAGTGAACATTAATCATTTTACTTAGTGAATTCAATAATTGTGATAATTAATAATGCACTGTTGTAAGAAAATTAACTCCTAATGAAAATTATTAGAAAAGTGAAATTAATTATAAGGATTTAGTTATGACTCTAAACAAATAAAAATCATTTCAGCAGAATAGAGCAACTTTAATAGGACAGCAGTCGGCAGCAGCACTTGCATAGAAAATTTACAGTCACTGGACAAAAGGAAACTTACGAATGCAAGAAATATCATCTTTCAGTTAGAGCCCACAAACGAGGTTGACGTATTTATATTGGCTTTCGTAGAAAAAGGAAAAATTTGCAATTTTTTTGTTCATTTGATTTTTTTTTTGAAAGCAAAGAGAAATATCATTAAACCATTGTTCATATGATTAGTTTTCCGTTAATTTGGAAAGCGTGTCAACCCGTCGCTCTCTGTCTCACAGTGATATATTCTCGATTAGCTTCAGTTGACTCTCTGTGGGTTTTTTTTTTTCCTAGAAATTCGCTTCTCTTTCTCTCCCAATCCCAGCAATCCATTACAAAATAACTACTATCAGATCGAACCCTTTTTGTTTTTAATCAGAAAAGTATACCCAGAAGCCAAAGATCGCGAAATTGCAATCAATCTTCTTTACTGAATCTTCTCCAGTTTCTCTGGAAGAAAAAAAAAAAGAAAAAAGCATTATTTTTTAAGGAAGGCAATAAACAAATTCCTAGCTATATTAGTCCGTTTTATCTCTCCCTTGCTGAGGATTGAGAGAAGGAAAGCATATTCTTTTGCGTGATCGCCATTTCATTTTAGAAGCAGTAAGTTCCACGCCTTTGCTTTTCTTTTTCCTCTCTTTTCCTTTTTCAGGAATGGAATTCGACTACCCATGATTTTATTTCGTTTTAATATGTATGATCTTAACCTTTATGTGTAAATCACGTTCTAAGTAAAGAATCCATGTTTTTTACTATATTGTTCTTTGCTTGTAGCATTTGTGCCTCTAGTGTTCATTCAAGGAAGTGAAAAAGGGAACCCAAAAAGGAAAAATTACATTTCTTTTTTTACTATGGGTTGATTGTTTCCGTGATGTTGTTTTTTGGGTATTTCATCAATTTCAGTTTTCTATGTTTTCTGAGAAGTTGTTTCTGTGCTAAACATCAATGATTTTGAATTCCTCTTAATAACTTTTTAATTTTTGTTATTTGTTCATTTTTTTTATTTTACTTTATTTATTCTTTGGAGTTTTGCTTTAGTTGAAAATTGTTTCCATTTCAGCTGTGATTGGTTTTCTTGTTATGAAGGACTGAGGACCTTTTTTTTTTTTGGGTTTTTACTTCTTCAAATTTTTGTACTTTGTAGCCTAAAAAAATAAACAAATTTTTGTTTTCATCATACTTGAAATTTGGAATTTTTTGGTTCTTTGTTCAAAGTTTTATTAAGAATGGTTTCTAGTTTTTTTTTTTTTTGGGGTAGAGAGTATAAATTAATTTCAGTTGTTCATAATTTCATCTAATCTGCTTTAAGCAATTTTTACTTGTTGAACTGTTTTAATCCAGAAACTATGGTGATTGATAGAACAAGTTTAGATAATTTGTTGAGTTTCTTAACAGGGTCTTCAAAGCGTACTTGGCAGCCCAAAATGACTGCCGATACAACAGCTTTAAGTTATTGGTTAAACTGGAGGTTCTTCCTCTGTGCAGTATTTATCTTAGTTGCTATGGTATTTGCTGCAATTCTAATATGGAAGCATGAAGGTTCCAGGAGATTAAGATCTGGGAGGAGAGAAAATCAAAAGGAAAGTGTGGGACATTTATACAAGGATGAAGCTTGGAAAACATGTTTGAAAGGAATTCATCCTGCCTGGTTGCTTGGTTATAGGATTATTGCTTTCGCTATGATGTTATCACTGATTAGTGCAAATACAGTTGTTGATGGAATTGGTATATTTTACTTCTACACTCAGTAAGTCCATTAAACTGCATAACATTGTCTTTTATTTGAAGGTATCCCATTACAAAGTAAACTTAGTAACACTTAGGAGGGTGTATTCAATTAGGATTTTAAAAGATTTTAATTGATTTAAAAAGTCAAGTGGTATTCAATTAGGATTTATAAAAACTTTTTAAAAGTCATGAGATATTCAATTAGGATTTTTAAAGACTTAAAAAAAGTCTATAAAAATAAGGTGGTATTCAATTAAAATATTTAAAGACTTTAAAAAAGTCTATAAAAATAAGGTAATATTCAATTAGGATTTATAAACACTCTATAAAAGTAAGATAGTATTCAAAAAGTCACTTACTTTTATAAATATTGGATTTTTAAAGACTTTTCAAAACTTTTTATATAATTCTATATATACAAAATCATTGCAAAAATCTTTCATTTTCTCGTAAGATTTCAACATACTTTTTCATAAAATCTATGAAAGTTATTAACAAATTTATAAATTCTGCAAAACTCATTAAAAATCTATAAATTCTGTAAAAGTCATTGACTTAGAAAAAGTCTATAAATATCTTTTAAAATCCTAATTGAATACACCCCTGTTAGTGTGATCACAAAAGAAGACAGGCTACAATTCTGTAAATTGCATTAACCACAGATTGAAGTAGTAAACATACTACTGACTTTCTATTCATTTTCCTTTCAATATATTTAGGATTGGGAGCCTTTCTGGACAGTGATGGAATGCATATGCATAATATATAGATACTGTCCATTGGGGTTGAGGAAGAAGAGGCCATGTGATTCTATTCCTAAAACCTACTCGAAGGCTCATATGTGGAAACCAACATAGTTAAAAAAGGAGAAGCGAGTGTAAGAGAGAGAGAGAGAGACATGTTGCTAAGTTTGCTCAAGGCATTTGTAATTGTTTTCCCTCTTTTCCTTTGTGCTGCACAGGTGGACTTTCACTTTGGTCACAATATATTTTGCGGTATGTTTCCCATATGGATTTGTTTATACTTCAATCCAAATATTAAAGGAACTATTTGTAATTAGTTCTTATATTGGAAAACATACAAGTGGCAGTATGAGACCCATCAATTTGTCCATGCTCTTAAAATCTTTATGACATTTTGGAAGTGATTAATTAATAACATTATGCATTAGATATTTATCTCTCAACTTTAATCTGCAGCTTGGATCTTCAATCTCCATATATGGATGTTGCAAACGTTACAATGGAATCAATAGTGATCGGGCTGATCATGAGAATTTGGGTGCAGAGCAAGGCAACTATAGAGCGCCCTCACATGGGGAATTTGCAGGTACATCTGACATGGCCAAAAATCAAGATGACAATGGAATACCTCACGGTCGCCAGACTGCAGATGCATGGATTTATTTGTTTCAAATTATTTTTCAGGTGAGTTTCTATGTAGAAACAATTGTTTATGCTTCTGTTCAGAATAAGTGGAGCCAACTACTTGCCCATCAACTTTAGGCAGTTATAACCCATAGTAAGTTGGCTTTTCTTCCATATATATAAGCAACTTTGCTAGCTGACTATATTTTTTTTATCATGAAACGGGATAGATCACAGGAAGAATAGTATCACCTTTATCTGGCTGTTCTAGAACCTTGCTAGACCTGATTTTGTCTTTCAAGAATCAATACTTATACGCCTCTGTTGGTCCAGTAAAAAATTCATAGCAAGTTTGTTACTGAAAATGTTTGTTTATTGCTCTTAGCGAAGCAGAATAAAGTCAAATAAGAACCCACGAAAATGAATGTGCTTAATACAGTGAAGCCAACTGTTAGGTGTCTCTTTACCTGCTTTCAAGTAGTTAAGGGATTAATCAATTATGCATTCTGTCCTCTTTGTGCTTTTCATGATGTAATTTACTGTTGTTTCCATTCTTGAGATTCTACCGTTTCCTTTTTCTTTAACTAATTTTTCTTTTGATAATTGCTTCTATTGTTGAAATGTGTTGAATATGGTTTGAAGGTAGCACATATGCCAAGAGTTGAAATGTTTCTCTCATTGATTCCTTTTTCATATGTGAGCAGACTTCTGCAGGTGCTGTCTTGCTTACTGATATTGTATTCTGGTTCATTCTTTACCCATTCCTAATGGCCAAAGATTTCAGTCTTGATTTTGTAAGTATACCCCATCAATCCACTGCTAGTTTACAACCTTCTATTGAATGTTACATATAGGATCAGAGTAGGAAGTTTGGGAACAATATTAGATGATGGCAATTGACAGCAACTTAAGTTATGAGCTCAATACAAGAAATAAATTAATTTTCCCTGTTAGAGTAAGACAAGTTTCACAAAACATTTAAATTTACTATTACTGCCGTAAAGAAACAAGAATGAAGAGAAATCGATTATTTCATTGATAGTAGAAAGCCTTATATACAACTATATAACTATAAAATAGGAAACAAATATATAAAGAATAAGAAAAAATACAAATTAGGAAATAAATCTCTACCTATCTCTAATTACATAAATGAAGCTAATTAAGAATATTATTCAAATATCTCCCAATATCTCACAACAACTACTATTTCTGTATCATACTGTAGAATCTGCAACTAGAACACGATGGTTAGTCATGTCATCTTAACTTTGGAGTTTTGACTTCTTGTTAAGCAAGTTGCTCCATAATCAAAGCATATGAAGAAAGCAGTACTATATGAACACAAAAATTTGTAACACGAGTTAGATGGCTCCTTTTATAGAATTCTCAATTATAAATTATGTTGTCTTTTTTTCACATGCAGCTGAATGCTTGCATGCACTCGGTCAATGCTATTTTACTCACTGGGGACACAATTTTGAATTGCTTGGTAATCCTAATTCCTCAATGTTAATGGTGGCTTGTCATTTATAGTTCCTTGATGACAGATTAAAATTTTGTATGTATTTTTTCTTCCAGCGTTTCCCTCTCTTTCGGATTGCATACTTCGTTCTATGGACAAGCATATTTGTTGTCTTTCAGTGGATCATACATGCTTGTGTTTCAATGTGGTAAGTTGTGTTTTTTTTTCTTCCGAAAGAATGTTATGTGGTAAAGTCAATCTTCCCATTACGTCTAATATTTGTTGATGATGATTATGCATTTTTATCCTATTCTGATAGGTGGCCATATCCATTTCTGGACTTATCATCCCCATATGCTCCCTTATGGTATGTGATATTCTGTTGTCATTTTCATCTTCATGTGGCAATTTCTGCCACTGAACTAACTCATCTGCATTGTCACAATGGATGATGGACAGGTATATGGGGGTGGGATTGATGAGTATCATATGCTATGGTTTATTTGCTGCCATTGTTAGGCTGAAGTATTTTTTGTTGTCAAGATCATACGCAGCATCCTCTCAGGGCTTTAAGTGAGAATTTTACACAACCATATTGTTAGCCAATCAGGGCACTTTAGTACAGTATAGCCATCGGTTGCGGAACAGGGTCAATATCTATGAGCGAGGCCGAGCAACTGTACATAAAGATCATATCAGTGTTCATTAAACAGTGAGATTATAAGATTATTTTTGGTTGTGGAAGCCTCAGCAAATGGAATGTAAAGATTGTCATGTACCTTCCTATTTTATAACTATTTTACTTTTAACATTAAAATATTGTATTTTTTACAAGAAGATGAGATAAATTAAACTAACAAAAAATTCTATTAATAAAACCTGAAAGTTAATTTTAAGAAAAATTATCACTGAAAAGTTCGTGGAGACAAGTTAGCTTCACTAAATTTATGGCAGAAAACAATCCGGCTTGAAGTTTAAAGGTTTTCTGTTGACCCAATCACTATTGTAATAATCGATTTCTATAGGATGATAGCCGTTCAAAAAAAAAACAAACAAAAACAAAATTGCCTATCAAACAGAGAACAGATAAATAATCTCAATCAACTACTAAGTTAAACCTCAAAAGAACAGAGAAGAACATACAGTAGTGGATTAAAATATAAATTTAACAGTTCTTACGAAAATTAACAAGCCCGCTGTGAACCCAAGCACAGTTGTTTGATTAGTTAAATGTCAAGACTGTTCGGTGGGAGAAATGGGAGTTTCTTACCAATGGCATACAAAAGATAATCAACATTTGTCTCTGTGTCATTGTTTCAACTGACTAACCCAGCTCAGCAATAAAACAAACCAAATGGAATGTCTCTATCTCTGTTCTTTCACATTTCTCACTTTTGCTTTTGTGTGCTTTCCTCTGGCAAGTTCAAGTGGTTCCTTGTGGCTTCCTCAAGTTTTTTTTTCCAACAATCAAGAGGCAACATAACCAGCTTCCAAAGGCACATCAGTAATACACGGTATCATAGGACATAAGCCTAAGGCTTTACATGCTCTCTGATGAACAGTTCCACCTGAGATATCTCACCAGTCAAGCTAGAAGATTCTGCAACAGTGACTTTGTTACTGCAATGAAAGAACGAAAAAGATTCCCCAGGGATCCCGAGAGTAAAGTCATTTGCAATATCAGCCTCAGATATTCCACTTCTTGATGCTCGTAATTTGTCACTGCAAGATGATAAAGGGTAAATGGGTCAAAAAGCAGCATCCATAAACAAATGCTCAACGAGCTAAAAGTAAACACAATACAGTGCTTGAATAGTTGTTTGAAACCAACAATACTAGTATCTCTAGTCATAACTCATAAGCATCAGATGACAAGCAATTTGACTGTTTGCTATAACAATTTTTTGAGAACAAGTTGTCATGCTTATTGAAGCAGGGCACGAGAAGGCAAACTAGGCATGTGACACTGCTTACAATCCATAATGCATGCAACAGGAAAATACTTAATCAGAAAAGAAATGAAACATTACATTTCTTTCTCCAGTTGTTTCCGGATGAACTCCTTGGTATGTGCTGTCACTTTGTCTGTCTTGTTACAACAGATGAGAACTGGAACTTTCCTTTTGACAACACTTGCCTTGGTCAAAATATCATACATGTACCTATCAAAAACAAGATTTAAAATAGAGTGTCACCATATTTACAGCTGAAATTGTGAATGTGTATGTGCAAACATATATGCTTAACTAAAAGAACTAAGCTCAAAATTACTCTGAAACTCCACGCAAGTTGGGTAAGAATTCCAAAGCATCAACAACAAAGACTATGCCAGCAGCTTGAGGCAGGAACTCATCTAGTTTGGGTCGAAGACGAGAATGCCCAGGAACATCAACTAGATGAACAGGCTTTATTTTGCCCTTCTGCCAAGGTGCAAAAGAAAAATAGGGTGTGTGTGAGAGAGAGAATAGGAGAGGGGAAAGTTCAATTGAATATCATTTCAAAATAATGCAGATTCAAAAATAAAAAGGATGGAAAAATTGAGTATGCCCCAAATGCCAGACAATTTAGGACATGTTCTCATTTCAAGTGAAACAAAAGAAAGAACCAAATTTATCAACATCAACTTAAGCACCTTAGAGCTTTCAGAATGTAGAATGAAAGTGCCCTCATTCGGTTCCATTGAAGTAACAGTTCCCTGATGTGAAGAACCATCTCGAAGCTAGCAGAGGCATCAAATTAAAAAATTAGAGTAGAATCGATGGTGCACAAACAGGATTCGTCTGTAATTTTAATGGTCTAAGGTATTCAGTAAGAAACATAAATAGTAAATATATTAAATCACTATATTATATATCTTATAACATGAACCATATTCACTGCAACAAATTACTCTGAGATTTTCAAGGAATTAGAACAATGATGTTGGAGCTTACTTGATAGAAAAGAACAGTTTTCCCACTCCCACTAAGCCCAGAGAGCACAATGGTATTAGATTTTGTACGGTTGAACAATCTAACTGCAAAGAAATAGTTATATTTAGAAAAAATAAACACATAATGCTTCAAACTGTAATACATTGTCAGATAATACATTGTCCAAATTAGAATACAATTTATGCTACAAATAAGTGAAATTGAAACGTTGGACATAAAAGATGTCATTTGTTCAAGAAAGCTATCCATATAACTAAGATAACTTTTTCCTTAGACCACTCATTTGTTGGCAAATGAAAATGAATCAACAATGCATTATTCTCTAATCTCAAGAACATTTCAATCAGATTTCAAAATGAATCTACCTCAAATTGGCATCAGATTGTACTCAGTTTCCACAAACTTAAACTCCAATTCTTGAACATTAAGATAAATTCACAAAGCCCAAGAAAGTTAACTTGTAAATAAATATTAACTGCAAATGATGTTCATCACGGTTAACATGAAATGAAATGTTCATACAGGATGATAGGTGAAGGAAAAAAAAACCATCTGTAAATGCATGACGATAACACACCATGCCACCTCACACCTAAGACAGCCCATGTTTCTTCAAGATTCAAGTATAGATTAACACTCAACAAACTACTAATCCAGCCACAAGGGTATCAAAGAAACACTAGTAATCAGTTCAAAGATGTCTCTATAGACCCGTTAAGCCAAAGAAGATCAGCAATTCAAATAGCACACTGTAATTGTAAAGTATCCAACAAAGAAAAAAACCTAAAAAGATTTCATATTTGAGTAATTAATAATACAAACAAAATTATAGAAGGCGAGAGAGAGAGAGAGAGCAAATTACTGATTAAGAGGAAAAAGGTGGTGAGAAGTAATACAGCAGCAGCGGCATAGAGCTGGGTGGGCGGTATCTGATTGAAAAATTCAATTCCTTGATCCAGCCACTGTTTAGCCTCGTTTTTCCACGGCTCCATTCCTTCCATTTTCAAAAATCTGCAAATCAAAAAGTTCCCACCCGATTGGAAAACAGAGTCCTTATGCTACAATTTAACCAAAAAAAAAATGTAGGTGTGTAGCTCAATTACAGGCAAAATTCTAACCTGGTAAAAGTAGATCAGTAGAAGGAGATGAATTACTCAATTACGCGCCCTAGATTGAGATGAATTGCCAAGAAAGGGGGGCTAAAAGCCTAAAATGATAGCCCCATTTTTTCTGCTAAGTAACAGAAAAAGGCCCTCGAGACCGCAAAACAAACAAATTCATTTGATTTCTAAGCCTTATATGATGCACTCCTGTAATATAATATTAATTCTAATTTATTTATTTTAATTTATTCTAATTTTATTATTTTTATATTTTATTATTTTTATTAAAATTAATAATATTTTTTATTACAAATATTTGTTATGTTAATAATATTTGTTTTCGATTTTATTTCACAACAATTGTCTAACAAATCTCTTAATAGAAAATTTAATTTAATATGATATTAATTATTATAATTAAATAATAATTAATTAAAATAAATAATTAAAAATAATTAATATAAATAGACTATTAGATAAATAAAATAAAATAATTCAAAGAATAAATAACAAGTACAAATTCATTAAGTATTATGGACCAATGATCTATTATACATGCAAGAGGCAGAAGTAATTTTATAAATAAAATAAATTTATATATATATTAAATATACGGCGATAATTTTATAGATATTTATCATATGATTATTAAAAAATGTTCATTACTTTATTAATAAATACTAATTAGTTCATTAAAAAATTATTATGAATAAAATAAAGATTTATTAGTTTATTACTGCAAAAAATTAAAAAAATAATATAGTATTCATTAAATTATATACACAATGCATTTTCATCAAGAAAATTTAATGGATTTATATCTATAGATCAAAATAAAAAAGTAGTAAATATTTATCATTCGATATTGAAAAAAATTCATTACTTTATTGAGAAATATTTATTAGTTTATTGAAAAAGTTTTATTATGAATAAAGTAAAGATTCGTTAGTTTATTACTACAAAAATTAATGAAAATAATATAATATACATTAAATCATATACACAATATATTTTTGTCAAAATGATTTAATAAATTTATATCTATAGATCAAAATAAAAAAAATCCTAAATATTAATAAATATTTAATCAATTTATTTTTTAGACAAATCGCATATAAAAAATATAATAATTGCTTATTTTATTTTAGAATAAAATGAATATTTATCGATAAAATAATAAATTTTTTACTAATAAATTAATGAATATTTTACTAATAAACTAATGAATCTATATTAATAAATAAATTTATATAAATTTATTTTATTTATAAAATTATATCCATACTTTATTACTACTTTCACGAAGATTTACAATATAATTTGTTTTTGATTTCGACATTATCTTTTGGGCCACTTTGAGTCAGTTGATTTGGGCCCATTGTATCAAATTGGAATAGCATACTTCAAACTAAGTGTTGTCATAGCATGTACCTATATAAGTCATTGGCCCATTTGCACGTGCTAAAGATCGAAAAAACTTTAATTTTCAATTTCTTTAAACAGCATTAAAATAATTATAAATTTATTATTTAATAATTGTAGATTCATTATTCAACAAATTATAAATTTATTACCAAATAATTATAGATTCATTATTTAATAACTATAAATTCATAATAATTGTATATTCATTATTTAACAATGGTAGATTTATTACTAAATAATTGTAAATTTATTATTTAACAACTGTATATTTATAATTTAAAAACTTTAAATTTATTAATTTAATAATTGTGAATTTATTACTAAATAAATATAGATTCATTATTTAACAATTGTATATTCATAACAAAATAACTGTAGGTAAATAACTATAAATTCAATATTTAATAATTGTAGGTTCATTATCTAATAACTGTAGATTCATTATTAAATAACTATAAATTTAATATTTAACAATTGTTGATTTATTATTTAATAATTGTAGGTTTATTACTAAATAACTGTATATTTATTATTTAACAACTATAAGTTTATTATTTAACAGTTATATATTCATTATTTAACAACTTAATTTTTTCTATATTTTTACAAATTAAACTCTCATAAAATTGTATTATCAATAAAAAAATATATTGATTTATTTGTAATTAATATAAAAAATTACAGAAAAATAAATAGAAAAAAATAATAATAAGAAAAGGAATTAAAAAAAAAAAAAGAGAGAAAGAAGAAAATGAAAAGCATATGGCTCCATTAAATTAAAAGAAAACGTGTGTGTAAAGGCATAAAGGACCATATAACTTTATGCACCCAAGCTTATATAATAAATTTCCTCAAATTAACAGGCATAGATAATTAGAAATTTAAGAGAGTTTCGGTGGTATACTTGGTGTAAATTATATTTGGTGTTTTAGGATCATTAGATCATCAATTTTTAATCTCAACCATTCATTATCAACAGATAAAATTAAAAATTTATAATCTAACAATTTTAAGACACCAGATGTAAATTACTTACAAATTCTCTAAATCTAAACACCTACTTTCATTTGAATTTGATATGATATCAGACAAACACACTTTTGACTAGATAAACTATCTATACATTAAAAGTAAAACATGTAGTAAGTACATTACTCTGTTAGTTTTATCCTCTAAAGAAATGATGATGTGTGGCATTAATTTAAACAAAAGTCTACATAAAAACAGTTAGGGGTGTCAAGTTAGCGGGTTATACTTATTTCGTGTCGATCAACTCGAACTACACAATTATAATTAATATGAATACGATTTATTTATTTATTGGATTGATACGAAAATTAAACAGATTATACAAATACAATATGTGTAGTACGTTTAATTTTTATATCGTATTTAGGTCATAAAATTAGACACGATTATACTTTTTTAGGTCATTTAGCACAATATGATACGATCCGATATAATACGATTATGCTTTTTAAATTATTTGACACCACACAATATGATTATTTCTTTTTAGGTCATTTAACACGACTGATACGACACAAAAATAATATTTAAATATTATTTTTTTATAAAATGATACTATTAATCTTGATATTTTACTAAATTTACGTATGTTATAAACGGATTTAATCGGATTGACACGACACAGAAAAATTAAACGAGTTATAACGGGTGTGTCAACTTATGACACGATACGATTTGAACCGTATTATAAATAGGTGTACTTATTTATAATATAAATATATATAAGCTTAACACTAACTAGCTAATTTTACACATTTTGCGTATTGAGTTAACATGTTATAACTCATTTTCACACCCCTACAAATGTACCATTTCTAATTTGTTCAGTAGCTTCTTCCTCAACTATAGACAAACAACTTTGTAGCATCAAATCCACTCCACCAGCATCCAAACGGTGTCATCCACCAAAAGGTATCTATTTTCACATATTTAGCAAATCAGACATATTTCCACAAATCTAGCGTATCAAAAGCAAATGTTGGATCTTACCACAAAAAAAGAAGAAGCAAATATTGAAATTCTCCGTGAAGATTGACCTCTCTAACCAACAACAAACAACTCCAGGACAACGGAAAAATAAAAATGAAACAAATAAATCTAAAAAAACCTAAATCAAGATGATTGAAAAATGGAAAAAAAGAACTGATTAAAATTGAAGAGCTAAAGACTTCTCTATTGTGATGATTTACCTAATGAGTGATTATGATTGGGTGAATAATCTTTTCGCCTTTTTCGCTGAGCATTGAAAAAGAGAACAAGAAGAAGAAGAAGAAGAGAGCTAAACTATTAAAGAAGTATGCCTTTAATTGAAGAAAATAGAAGAGTATTGATTAGAGTGCATAAGCTGCAAGATTTTAATAGTGAAAAAAGAGAGAAAACATCTTGTGCAAGATTTTAACAGTGGAAGCTGTTGGGTTCTCAGGTGGTATTTGGCTTCTTTGGAGAGATTCAGTGAAGCTTACTATCTTAGAGAATCATATGCAATTTATGCATGTTAGAGTGGAGATGAATAATTTACTGCAGTATTATCTTACGGTAGTTTATGCCCATCCCACTCCTTCGAAGAGAAGCATCTTGTGGGAGAACGTGCATCGTCTTTACTCTGTTATGGATAGGTCTTGGTTGGTGATGGGTGGTTTTAAAGCCATACTGTCTGCGGGTGAACGAAAAGGCGGCTCTTCCCGTCACACAGGTGTTTGCGCAAAAAATTCAGTAGCTAGTTTGTTGACTCTGATCTTATAGATATTGGCTTCAAGGGCCCTAGCTCTACTTAGAAACGAGGAAACTTGTATGAATGCCTAGATAGAGCCATTTGTAATGCAGATTGGAGGATTAGGTTCTCATAAGCTTCCTTGATTCGTTTGCCCCGTGTGCAATTAGACCATAATCCTATCCTCTTAAATTTGAATAATGCTTTTACTAACAGAGATAAAGCTCCTTTTAGGTTTTTGCAGTGTTGGTTCACTCATGAAAATTTCAAGCCGTTTGTTTCCAAGGAGTGGGCCATTAACAATAATTTTATTGATTCACTACATTCCTTCACCCATAAATTAAGGGATTGGAACAATAATGTGTTTGGGAGTATCTTTCGTCAAAAGAAAACTCTGTTGGCCCGTATCAATGGTATTCAACGAGTCCTTGAACGAAAACATGCTCCTTGGTTGGCAGAGTTAGAATTTGATCTGAATAAAGAGTTGGAGGTTATTCTTTTACGAGAGGAACTTCTATGGAAACAGAAATCAAGGAAGGATTGGATTGCTTGGGGTGATAAGAACACCTCCTTCTTTCATCTTCAGACCGTCAAGAGAAGGAAGAGAAATAAAATTGAGTTTTTAGAATGAGAGAAAGGAGAATGGATGCTGATCAACAAACTCTTAAGGAGTTAGCAGTTTATTACTTTAAAAGCCTTTATCAAGATGATAATCGTGCATTCACTCCTTCCCAAGTCTAAATGAGAAAGTAGGCAACCAACTGAGCAATATGTTCTCTAATGAGGAGATAAAAGAGGCTTTGTTCCAGATGAAGCCATGGAAGGCTCCAAGCTCTGACGGCTATCAGGCCGGTTTCTACCAACTTCTTTGGGATGTTGTGGGGCTTGACTTTTGTAAGGAGACTAAACAAGTCCTTGATGGAGGGAAATTTGGGAAAGGAGTTAATGATACCTTGATTTGTCTGATTCCTAAAGTGGATGTTCCGATATATATTTTCTCAATTTCGTCCGATCTCTTTGTGTACTGTTCTATACAAAACAGTCACTAAAGTTATTGCTAATAGGCTCAAATGTCTCATGCCTACGATTATTGGTCCTCATCAGACGAGTTTTGTTCCAGGCAGACATATAATTGAGAATATTGTGGTGACGCAGGAGGTGATTCACTCAATAAGAAGGAAGATTGGTAAAGTGGGTTTCATGGAAATCAAAATAGACTTGGAAAAAGCTTATGATCGCATTCATTGGGATTTCTTGCATGAAACCTTGATTGATGTAGGTCTACCCTCTTCTTTGATTAATATTATCATGCACTGTGTTAATTCCAGTAGCATGCAACTTCTGTGGAATGGCGAGCAGACTGAACCCTTAAACCAAGTCGAGTACTTAGACAAGGGTGTCCACTTTCCCCTTATCTTTTTTTTCTTTGTATGGAGCGTCTTGCCGATTAAATTCAATATGCTGTGGATGGTAATTTCTAGCAACCAATTCATCTCAATCGCAGAGGGCCCCCTTTATCTCATTTGTTCTTCGCTGATGATCTCATCTTGTTCTCTAAAGCGGACTATTAGCAAGGAGAGGTTATCCAACAAGTGATGGATTTCTTCTGTACTAGTTCGGGCCAGAAAATCTCTAGTGTCAAAACTGTTGTTTATTTTTCGAAAAATGTGGCAAGACAGACCCGCCACCTCTTAAGTACCAAGCTGGGGTTTAAGGAAACAACAAACTTGAGAGTTCCTCTTCTTCACTCTAGAATTTCCAAGCATACTTATGGCCATATTTTGGAGAAAATGAAACTGAAAATCTCTAGCTGGAATGCAAGCCGGATTTCTTTTGCAGGTAGAATCACTCTCATTAATTCGGTTTTAATGGCTATGCCTATTTTTACTATGCAAACTAGAGCTATTCCTAAACAACTTTGCAAGGATATGGAGAAGCAGATGCGTAATTTCATTTGGGGTAGCAATGATAGCAAAAGGGGAATTTCTCTAGTGAACTGGAGCCAGGTGCAGCTTGGGAAAGATTCGGGTGGTCTTGCTACCAAAGATCTTATCTGCCTAAATAAATCCTTTCATTTAAAAATGGTTTGGAATCTCTACTGTAATCCGGATACTCTTTGGGTTAAAATATTGAGCTCTTCTTCTAGCTCAGTTCTTTGGAAAAGCATTTGTGGTTATTGGGGAGAAATGAAACAGAATGTTTTATGGTCCTTAGGCAATGACAAATGTACTAGCTTTTGGTGGGATGTGTGGGTTCCTAATGAGAGTTTATGCCCTTTTTAATCTGGCTTTTTCCCCTATGGATGTTGCAATTATTGACAAACCTGTTGCTTTCTTTGTGGGGGTAGATGGCACCTAAAGTTGGGATTTATTTGCTCATTACCTCCCTTACAGTACCTTATTGAATATTGTAGCGACTTATCCTCCCTCCGATTTTGCTGGGTGCGGATAAAGCCTTTTGGAGGCAACGTTTGTCTGATGCTTTTTCTCTTAGTTCGGCCTATTCTTTCTTGCATGGAGATTACAACTGTGATGTGGAGTTTCCTTGGAAAATTTTGTCGAATCTACAGGCTCCCCAGCGTGTCAAGACCTTTCTTTGGCAAGCCGTTAATGATGACATCTTGACTAATTGGAGGAGGAAAACCTGGCACTTAAGTAGCACAGCTTTATGTGCCGTTTGTGGTTGCGGAGAGGAAACAAGCTTTCATATCTTTTGGGAGTGTACTGTTGCTGTGCAATTTTGGGTTAATTTTGTTCCTCAATGTTTGTTGAACCTTATTTTTTATGATTTTGTCACCTTTAAGCAATGGATTGCTAAAAATTTAGTAAGTAAATCTATTCTCCCGCCGGGCTTTGATTGGCCTACCTTTTTTGCCTTCAGTTGCTGGATTTTATGGAAAAAGAGGAATGATGTTACCTTTCATGGGTTTGGCAAACAAGTGACCTACATGATTTTTTTAAGCGAAAGAGCATATTAAACTCTTCAAGCAAGTCTTTAATGATCTCCAGGGGATGAATTTTGTCAATAGAAATGAGATGTTGGTCTATTGGAAATGCTCCCTATTAACAGGTACAAAGTGACTACTGATGCCTCTTATGATAGCAGCTCGGGTTTGGCAAATGGAGGAGCTTTGGTTCATGATTACATGGGAAAGTGGATTATTGGGTTCGTTATTAAGATAGGTTGTTGTCCTATCCAAAAAGCTGAGGCATGGACTGTCTTGGAGGGTATCAAACTTGCTTTACAGCTGGGTCTTGAGTCCTTTTTTTCTGGAGTGTGATAATAAAACGGTAGCCTCCATGATACAGGGTATTTGCTCTCCGGACATCTATAACAGGTCTATTATCACCAATATCCAGAGGATAAAGAACTCTTTCACTTCCTTAGAGATTCATCTTGTCTTCAGGGTTACAGCGAATTTTCATTCTCATCTCGCCTATAAATTTCTGATAGGATTTCACGTGCTTCACCAACCTTCTCGAGGGATTCTCAGTTAGTTACAATATAATATAGTCAGTATTTTTTATTCTCGTTAATTTATATTTTTATTTGTGGGTTTAACCCATCTCTATTTACTTAAAAAAAAAAAAAAAAAGAGAAAACATGTAAACATAAAAGAGAGAATAGACAAGTAAAGGTATTTGCAATTTCCACATCCATTAACACATGACATGTAAGTGGATCCATATTTTATTAAGTTTGCTTAACACAATTTGGTTTTAGTGATGACTAAAATTGTAATTCCAATTATTATACAATTAAATATTTTATTAATTAATCAAAATAAATGTTGTAGCTTCCTCTTTCAAAGCTTTTGCTATTTATTTTATAATTATTTTTAATTGTTGGAGTCCTTCCCTTTTTTTTCTTTTTTATATTTTTGCTTTTGTCATATTTTTATATTCTATTTTGTTTCCCATATATTTATCGAATGTGTAGTACTTTTGATAATCCATCATGATTTCTATTTGAATTATTTTATTTGAAATTAGTTGTATAAAGGTTTGTCTAATTTGTTTATAGGTTAGAGCATTGTCAATAATAATTCATATTTCACTTCATATTAAATATTCATTCTATATTTTAGTTTATTTTAAAAATTATATATACTCCAACAATACTTTTTATTTCACTATCTATTTTAATTTTTTTACTAATAAAACTATCTAAAAAAATGAAAAAAGAGAGTAAAAGACAAAAAAAAAAAAAGAGAGAAAATAACAAATGACAAAAATATAAATAATAAAATATTTTATCCGTCTGAAAAAGATATACTCACTTTCTATTTTTAATTATCCGAAATTAGAAGTCACTTACTTTTTTTGAAATTTAATTATTTTGTTCAATTAAAAATATATTTTTATTTATGTATACAATTATTAAATAAAATATACATAAATATCTATTTATTTTTTTAACTCTTGTTTTAAATAACTCTTTAAATTGATTGGCATCTATATGAATATTAATTTGAGTTTTGTATTAAAAAAAATCAAATGATTATTTTCAATATAATAATCAATGAAGGGTATTTTTTAAAAATATCAAGCAAAAATCATTAATTTAACTAAATTAACTAATTTTATTAGTACGTGTGAGAATAAAACTAGATATATATTTTCTGGACGAATAAAGTATTACTTATAAGTTTTATATGGCTCTTAAACATGAGGAGGGAGAATATAAATTTTAGAGAGTGAGATAAATAAGGAGAAAGATAAAGAGATTCTTAAATAATATAAAACTCTTAAATATAAATAAGAAGTGAAATGAGAAGATGGAGATATTGTAAATAAAACTTTATTTAAACATTCTAATTCTAAATAAACTAAACAAACTGATATAAATTATTTTCTTATATTATAAAATATTTTTCACTTCTATAATGGTATATTTTCACAATAAGGTCTTGCTGTGCAAAATATTTTCATTATGTGTTCAATTTATTATTACTAGAATTATTTTTTTGGAACATAGTATTACTTGAATTATTAGCTATAAGTTATATTATCAATTTATTTCTTTTTCTCTTTCTTTTGAATTATTAACTAAAAATTACATTATTAAAAAAATTTAACATCTATTTATTTTTTAAGTTATATTAACAATTTTTGTTACAATTTATTTTTAAATTTTTTTTCTTCCCGATGAAATGTGAGGGCTACCTACTAGTATAATAATATATATAAACATCTCTTTTTTTTTTGTTTTACATTATTTACCAATTATTATAAAAGTGGATATATTTCTAGATTGTTCAATATATCAACCGACAATTAAAATTAATTCACTTTTAAAATTTATTTTAAAAATATTTTTGATAAAAAGAATTATCCCATATAATGTGAGATGGATGGTAATAAATTTATTTGAAACTTTAATGTTTTTGAATAAAAAAAAAAAGAAAAAAATCAACCACCGTAAAAAGTTGGACGACCAACATCCGCACTCTCATTCACATTTAAAGTGAACATTCAAAGTATACAAAAACAGGCATTACGTGGCCCGACATGGCTCAAGTTCTACGCAATTATTTTTTAATATTTTCTGACGTTGTTTTTCTAAATTATTTAATTCGTTTACATACTATATTAATTTCTCATTATTTTCTAAGATATATACTATGCACAGTACTTCTATTTCGGGATCAATGAATTATATCTGTTACGACAATTCTTTTTTACATTTTTTGAAAAATTGACACATACAGTAGTCTTTTGAAAAAAAAATAAATGTAAAACTCACAAAAATTCCTCACAAATATAATCAATCTTGGAGGGATTTTTTTTAATAATAAAGAAATCAATGTAGATTTATAATTAAAGATAAAGTGACATTTCTAATAACAATTTGAGTTTGACAAATACTTCTAACAATAATAATAATGATAACAACAATAAGACTTTAGCGTTGATAGAGCAGATTCATTGTATATCTAATGATCAAGCTGTGAAGCTATTGTATTTTTAGATAAATCCAGTTTGACAACTATTGAAATAAATATTTCTATCCAGACATAGAACTACACTAAAATATATGTAGTAGGGTGTCACACCTCACAATAGATAAAGAAAAACCAAATCTTAGAATAGATGAGAATACAAATTTTCATTATGAATAGCACAAACATAAAATTCAATAAGAAAAATATAAAAACACCAAAATAAATTATAGATCTTGGGTGAATAATGAAAAATCTTATATTATTATGTATAAAATGAAAGAAAATGAAATGAAAGAAAATGAAGAAGAGATACCGTCGGCGCTAAAAGTCTACTGCAATCCTAAGAAAAAAAAAAGATAGAAGATGACTAGGGTTTTTTGAGAGGAAAGAAAAAGAAAAGTGCGAACTAAATTAAAGAAGTGCCTATCAACGAGTAAATGAACAAAATTGAAGAAAAATTCATGCAAGTTAGCAATTAAAGAAATAAGTGTCGATTTTGTTGAACATCGCACTCCATTAATAAAAATATTTTTTTTATTAATTTTTCTAATCTCAACAAATATATTTTTTTTTTTTGTTGAATTTAACTTTTCTTAATAACCTAATAAAAAAAATATGAATCTTACCTAATTAATCACAAGAAATAAGAACACAATTTTATAATTGTGGACTAATCTCGTTTGTAGTTGCATTTGAAAAAAAAAAGGCTTTTTGAAAAAAAATGATAAATTTTTATTTTTATTAATTTTAAAAATTATTTTTGAATAAAACAAATTTGAAAAAAATAGTTTATAAAAAACTAAAAAAATCTTTCAATTAAATTAAAAAAAATTTAAAATCTATTTTTATAACAATAACAGAATGAGCACAAATTGTATGCAAATACCAAGTCAATAGGAGTTGAGAGGGAGAGATGAACTGACAAAGGTTTGACAACCGAATCGTGGTACTAATGTGAAGTGTTTTGGTGGGTTTTCAATAGTCTTTTATTCAATTTAATGTTGCTTCTTCAAAGAAGGAAATGGTAATCCAATTCTTCAATATTTAATTCCTCAGATGGACAGCTAATTGTTAGGGAAAAAAAAAATTTTGGGTTCATGTTTATCCAAAATTATTTTATTTTAATTTATTTTTACCCAATTTGGATTTGAAATGAGAAAATAATCATATTGGCATATTGACAAATTTGTCAATTCCCTTAAAAATGGAATTGGAACAACCGTAGATAATGAGGTTAAGAAAGATTTATGGTCCTAGAATTTAACTAATTATGCATCTTATATTCCCATTTTTGGAGTGAAGAATGAAGCAGTTGCCACACTGAAAACAGGATAAATGAATCAAACGATGACCAGAATCACGATACTAAATGTCCATCAAAACTGGGAATTTACCAAATTATTCCCACAGGAAAATTACAGGACAGTAATGGTTGAAACATTGGTCATACATAGATGGTGGCTCTGGTAGGTGTCGCATGTGGTCTGGTCACTATCCACAAGGCATAACTAATACCTTCCCGCTAACATAGTGAGTCTAATTAGACAATCCAACAAATATCTACTTTTTTTTTTTTTTAGCTTTTCTTAATTCAATAAAATAAGATGAATTCCCTACTATAAATATGCTAATTTGCTAACCATAGTCGCCAAATTCAAGTCTCTGTTTAGATCTTTAACGGTAAATGATTCATCTTTAAAGATTTATCTGATTTTCCGAGTTTTTCCCAGTATAAATTTCAAGATTTCTATGCATGATTAGATGCAAAGGCTCCCTTTTTCAGGAACGAAAAGAAAAATCTATATACCCATTTTAATGTTTTTAAAAAAAGTTTGAGGTTTTGTTGTTATTTCTGGTTTTCTAATTAAATACGTGGACCTGTGTTGTTTATATTGTTGAATTAGAAGCTGAGTAGTTATGGGTTCTCGTACAGTATTGTAGTAAAGTTAGATCTGCATTGAATTTGAATTTGATTATTTATGGGCACTTTTGTTTGGATGAAGATCTGTTGAAGAAATGGCACGTAAGAAGATCAGAGAGTACGACTCCAAGAGATTGTTGAAGGAGCATTTCAAGAGGCTTTCTGGCTTCGAGTTGCCTATCAAATCAGCACAGGTGAGTGCATTAACTCGATTGAATTAATAACAAGTTTGTGGATCTTGTTTGTTTGTTTGATTGTTTGATTAGATTGATCATCAATTGGGCAGCTGCGCATTTGGCAATATTAGTTAAACAGTTAGTAGGGATTGGGAATAATGGGCCACTATGATCCCATAAAACTGAACTGCTATTTTGCTGATCGAGATGGCATCTTCTGAATGTTAAAATATGGACCATGGTGGTGGTATTAGAATTGTATGCAGAGCTGTAATGATTGTTGAGTTTAAAGCCTACTCCAAGCCTGATGAACAAAAATATATGTTATATGCTTTAATCCAATTGCTCTATTCGCTTATATAATATATTTGTTTCTGTGATCCCTTAGGTTACAGAATCAACGGATTTCAATGAGCTAGTAGAGAAAGAACCCTGGCTCTCATCAGGGAAACTGGTTGTGAAGCCTGATATGTTGTTTGGAAAGCGTGGAAAGAGTGGATTAGTTGCCTTGAATCTAGACCTGGCTCAAGTTGCTGTTTTTGTAAAAGAACGCATTGGCAAAGAGGTAGACTTAACCATATTGAATCTCTTGTTGTGGCTAAATGAATGATTTGATTGTCGATGCACTTTCTGGTTTTGGGGTTAAGTTTGATGATATCTTTTGGTTGAGCAGGTTGAGATGGGTGGATGTAAAGGACCTATTACTACATTTATTGTCGAACCCTTCATACCCCACAGTGAAGAGTTTTATCTTAATATTGTATCAGACCGACTTGGTTGCAGCATAAGCTTCTCAGAATGTGGAGGAATTGAAATTGAAGATAATTGGGACAAGGTACTTGTAGCCATGAATTTCTCTACTGTTAAACTCCACTTAGGCTTTGGTTATGTGAACTATTTATGGCATCACCATATTTACATTTGCATTTGTTCTTTACAGGTTAAAACTATATTTGTTCCAACAGGAGCATCATTTACATCAGAAGTATGTGCTCCACTTGTTGCAACCCTTCCATTAGAGGTAATTGCTGAGGCATCTACCTACAGTTGACTAAGGCATTATTTTGCTGTGGTCTTGTTCCTGTATTGGTTAACATAATTTTAGCTTTAAGTTTAATATTTTGAAGTTAATACTTTTGTCTCAAAGAAGAGGAGGAGGAAAAAAAAGGAAACAATTCTTCCTTGCTTGGCTTGAAAATGTACCAGTTTAATGGATATTTATGTGATTCCTTCTGTTGATTTTCATGTTAATCTTAAATTTGCAATCTGGAATGCAGATGAAAGGAGAAATTGAGGAGTTTCTTAAAGTGGTTTTTGCTTTATTTCAAGGTATGTGAATAGTTTTTGATGAATCCCTATTATAGTGATGATTTTGAGATTCTGATATAATATTTTTGGCTATTAGAATTTTATATTAACTTGAATGAAGTTTATGTGATTCAGATCTAGATTTCACTTTCCTAGAGATGAATCCTTTCACTTTGGTTGATGGAAAGCCTTACCCCTTGGATATGAGAGGCGAGATCGACGACACTGCTGCTTTCAAGAATTTTAAGAAGTATATTGCGTTTGCTCTAGTGATTATCTCCTTTGTTTGTTGTTTTATTCTGTGTTCTCTCTCTATCAAATCTTATCATTAATGTTGATCTTTGGTATCTCTTACTGTACTTTGTTTTTCCTAGGTGGGGCAATATTGAATTTCCATTGCCATTTGGCAGAGTCATGATCCCTACAGAAACCTTCATTCATGGACTAGATGAAAAGGTACCTTGCATAATCATAGATGCCTCAGACCCATACTTCAGAATTCGCTTCACTCTCCAATATTGTGCCCGACTTTTTTCTGTATATCAAATTTCTCACCAATCCTCAGTACTCATGGATTGAAATGCTGAATAACAATTTATCAAACTAGGTTTCTTCAAAAAGGATTCTGTGAAGTTTTCACTTATATTTAATCTTTATTTTCTTGCAGACAAGTGCATCTCTGAAATTCACAGTTTTGAATCCAAAGGGAAGAATTTGGACTATGGTAGCAGGAGGAGGTGCAAGTGTCATCTATGCAGATACAGTATGAATCATTTTGTGGATTTTTTTTTCCCCTCCATTTACATTGACCTCTTGTGTCAATATAATTGTTCTCATCAGGTTGGAGATCTTGGTTATGCCTCTGAGCTGGGTAACTATGCAGAATATAGTGGAGCCCCCAATGAAGAGGAAGTATTGCAGTATGCTAGAGTTGCGATTGATGTAAGGACTCACACTTTAATTTAACATTGTGTCCAAGGTTGACGTTAGTTTGCGAAACATCAATTTGATAATTGCCTAATGCTATTCAAGTTTTGGAAAACATTATGTGCTCAACAAATGCTCAGGATATTCACATATAATTGTAACTGTACAACTGATATATTGCTTATCTACAGTGTGCAACTTCTGATCCTGATGGTCGCAAGAGAGCCCTTGTAATTGGAGGAGGAATTGCCAACTTTACTGATGTTGCTGCTACATTTAATGGCATAATTCGAGCCTTGAAGGAAAAGGTGAGCTTGAATGAACTGACTGTGCTTTTAACCTGGAACTAATGTGAAGTAGAGTGTAAACTGGAAATCCCTTCTCTTTTATTAGAACATACAAAATTGCTAGTATAAACAAAAACCAAAATACTCTCCTGCATAGTCTAAAATATTTTCCTCGAAATCCCATTTTCCTTACTGGAAAATGAAAACTTCTTTCTATGAATACAATAACCATTAGTAAAAATAACAATCTGTCAAGGCAAAGTCAGATGTTTTCCTTGACTTTCACCATTGCTAATTGGGATGGGGTTATATCGATTTTCCAGGAGGCCAAGCTTAAAGCAGCAAGGATGCACATATATGTAAGGAGAGGAGGTCCTAATTATCAGAAAGGGCTAGCAAAAATGAGGACACTTGGAGAGGAAATTGGCATTCCTATTGAGGTAACAATTTTTGCGGGGAAAACCTGCTTCAGACTCTTAGTATAATCTCAATGCTGGTGGTTTCTGATCTTTGTTTGGTGATAGGTTTATGGTCCGGAAGCTACAATGACTGGTATATGCAAGCAAGCAATTGAGTGCATCACAGCAGCTGCATAAGCAGCTGGCCAACTGCTAGGATGATTTTGTGTTGGCTCATTTCATTTCTCTCCCGTTCTCATGGCAAACTTCATGACTTGTTTAGATCTTTAGTACCATTTCCTTTGTACCACAAAATAATATAAAATTTTATGCTTGTTTCTGATGCTTATATCTCTAATTTGAACGTACAGGCCTGTATACTTTTGGAATAGTTTGGTTTTGGGCCATTGGCATTAGCTCTACTGCCTTGAACTTTGGAATTTTATTGTGAGCCTTTTCCTCATCTTCATAACTTTTGATAAACCTCTTTGAAAAACAAATTATCATCATAGCTGCACTATATTTTGGAGGAAATTTCACAATAAACCTGATTTAATTTTTTTATTTTAAAAACACCGTCAATATTATTTTTTCATTTTAACCAAATGTGTTTTCAATTTTATCGACTTTTTCAAAACTACATTCAAGCTTACCATTTGAACTGAAACACGAATCTCCGATAAGAGGGATAACGATGCCAACTATTCCAGCCAGGAGAATTGACATGATGCCAATGAATTTGAGGATGAGCACCGTCGAGACATCTCGGCAAGTATCGAGTTCAGGCGAGTTGCAGTTTGTAGTCATAAATTTGGAAAACCCTAAAAAGAAAATTTATTTATTTTTCCAATCGTAAACTGAGGAACTGGATGAAGTCGGTGAAATAGTTTG
>CATIWF010027214.1:0-52648 GCA_949630135.1 Balakata baccata
ATTTAATTAAAAGATATAAAGTTGAGAAAAGTTATAAGAAAGAAGTAAAAGCCAAAGATTTAAGTAGATATTTAGTAAAAACGAGGAACCAAGGTGACATCTTTACCAAAGTATAAAAACCCTTCTTCTTCCTTCTTTCTCATTAACATCAGCCCTAAACCCTAACTTTTCTACCTAAATTCACGCTCCCTCTTCACCCCTCCATATTTCCACCTTCTTTCACTCAAAAGAAGCCAAAACCATAAAAAAAACTAAAGAAAAAATTACGTATATAGCCCAAAACCTTTTAGAAAAGTAAAAAAAGGGAGTTGTTGGAGATAAAGAAGCCATTTTCTTGGAGAAGGAAGAAAGGAAGAAGTAAGTGAAGTTAAAAACCATATGGTCTTCTTTTTCTCTTTTTTTCTACTATTTTTGTGCTTGGTGGAGACCCATTTCATATGGGTTAGTTCTTTAGTCAAGCTATGGTTTTGAAGAGTTTAAACTCTTCCTTTTAGAATCTAGATTAGTTAAAGAAGAACTTGACATAGATTTTGAGTTAAAAGAGATAGTTTGATAATTAAAGTTGAGTTTATTTTTAAGGAGTAGAGTTATGCTACATATGTTTCTTCTTTGGCCTAAAAGAAGCATGCTTATGTCTTATTAGGTGATAGAGAGGGTGGTGGTAACCCTCAAAGAGAAGAGCAAGCTTGAGGGGTTAAGGTTTTTAAAGCCCCATTTGAGGTTAGTACATATATGCATGTTTATTCATAAACTCATACCAATTGCATTTTTGAATTGGTGGTTGTTATGTCTTAAGATTATAATTGGCATGATAATGATGTTGGAAATGATAATTATAATGATTTATGACTATTGGGGATGTCTATGAATTTAATCTAATTTTTGGTGAACTATGGTATTTTGTGATATTGCTAGAATTCTGTAGAACAGCCTTTATTCCTTTAGCTATAAGTCATGTTATATAACTCAGAATTACATGACACTAATTTCAAATGAAACTATACACATAGGGCTAAAACTTTCATGAAAAATATGGATTCAAATTATGTCTGTAAATAGGTAAAAAATGGGCTACAAAGTCGGACATAGAGCTGTCCATAATATCCTGGGCAAATTTGTAGTGAACAACTTGTGATTTTTAAACTATAACTTATGCCATAAAATTTGAATTTATGTGATTCTTATTACATATGAAAGCTAAGACATTAATCTAAAACTTCTTAGAGGATAACAAGATATAATTCAGTTCCTAAATAGGTGATAAATGCATTCTAATATCATGGCAGAAATCTTATTGGAAAGGAATATTAGGAATTTGGTCTCTGAAATATTGTATGACATATATATATATTAAATTGTTAGAATTTTCTTTCTTTGCATATAATTATGTATTTTATATAAGGTTTGTAAGTCCTAGTAAGGTAAATTATGTCATATGACATGCAAGTATGAAATTAGATAAAATTATAACCTATCATGTTGAAATAAATTATGAATATGTATAATTTCTCATTCCTTTTTACAAGAACAAGACTTAGGATATATGACATGCTATTGTGGGTCTTTTACAGTACCGTAGGAAATTTCTATATGATTATTAATTATTGGACAATGTGGTTTAAGCTCAGAGAGCGCTCTTATCTGTTATACTAACAACTTAATCATGTTATTAAGTCAATGTGGCTTAAGCTCGGAGAGTACCCTTAACTCAAGCTCTTGATGAGCATAATTACAGGAATATACAGATAGGTGAATAGGATGACTTAAGCTTAGAAAGCGCTCATATTCACAACCCGTTATCCGGTTAGTCCGGTTTTTGAATAAATGGGCTATTGGCTAATTAAATAAGTTGAATAAAATGGAAATGACTACTTGTTATATGATTATTGAATGTTTTATGATATGTGACATAAAAAAGTATAATGTCCTTAGGTTCAGCTGCTTATGAATAATTTATAATTAATTGTTAATATGATCGGCATATTCACTTTGATTGTCATTTCATGGATATATGTACATGATTTGATGACATGAGACAAGTATGCTATGTATATTATTAAATGATTACTTGATTTTGGGCAAATATATATTAAACTACCAACAATGCATGCACACACTACATACATTAAACTACCAACAACGCTGAAGAAACTATACTTTGGACATTAGTTCGTTTCCATTAGATGTCTTGGGACACGTATCAAGACTTAAGGCTTAGATTCCTTTGGGGTATCCACTAGCTTGCAATCATGCATATGGTAACACCTTAACATTTTTTTAACGTAAGTCTCATGAGATAAACCCAGTAGTCTTTTCGAGCGATCCCTAAGGATCTTAACATTAAGCACATAGCTAGCCTTATCCTTGTCTTTCAATTCAAAGTTCGATGATAACCATTTCTTAGTAACATCTATTAACTTCTTATCATTTCCAGTTATTAATATATCATTGACATACAAGGACAAAATTATGAAACCATTGTTTGAACGTTTAATATACGGGCAATGGTCTTCCTCCATCATCATGAACCATCATTTAATATGGCTTGATGAAATTTGAGGTTTCATTATCTTAACGCTTACTTAAGACCATAAATGGATTTTGAGTCTGCAAACTTTGTGCTCTTGTCCTTTTAGCTCAAAGCTTAAAGATTAATCCATCTTGATCTCTTCATCTAGTTCTCAATTTTCCCAAAAATAGTCTTAACGTCCATTTGGTATAATTCTTAGTCCATCTAATATAGCTAGAATGAGGCGAATAAACGCTCTATAGAAACGCAATTAGATAAATTTTACTCCCACTTGCTTCATAAGGAGATGATATTTTATATCATCTTGCTCTATCGGAGCTAATGCAACCATTCATGCACTCCTACTGGACTCAGGATTTTCCATTTCATACAGTTGGAAATCCTCATTCATCTCACCTCTTTCAAGAAAGTTCTCTTCTAAGAAAAAATAACATCCTATGACTCAATTTTTGTTACCCTTCCATTTGTATTTTTCCTAAAAATACTTATCCTTTAGAGAATTCTGAGTATCTTTATAAAGATACATTTCTTCCCCCTTAGACCAAGTTTCCCATATTCATAAAAAGTATTATGGATATAAGTAGCGCAATCCAATGGGTGCATATTACTTAAGTCAGGCTTCTTGCCTTTCCATAAATTGTATGAGATGGAAGGAATATATTTTAATGGCATACGATTAAGTATGTGGGCCGCAGTCAGTAGTGTATTTTCTCTAAAGAAATAAGCAAATTAGTTTGCACTATCATTGACCTAACTATGTCCAATAAGATTTTATTTCTCTTTTCTATTATGCTATTTCTTTGCGGAGTCAAAGGTATAGTTAGCTATCTAGTTATACCCTTATCATCACAATAAATTTTAAACTAGTCGAATAGATATTCACGTCTTCGATCGGTCTCTAATGCTTTAATATTTGCATTTAATTGATTCTTAATCAATCTACTATAGCGTATGAAGCAATTCAATGCTTCAAACTTATGGGAGAATAAATAAAATATGACCATATCCGGTGAAATCATCTATAAATGTGATGAAATAGTGTGCGTCATTTATTGATTACATATTCATTGGGTCACAAATGTCATAATGGATAAGTTAGAAATAAAATGTGGCTCTATTTACTTTGCTAAATGGTAATTTTGTTGTTTTTCGAACTAGGCAATACTCACAAACAGGCAAATCTATATATTCAAATAGAATCTAAAAGATCAACATTTGCTAATCTTTCTGAGTGATCTTTCCTAGCGTGCTACTTAACATCATCATTTAATAAAATATTACTGGAAATGCTAACAACAAATATAGCTTCACAAAAATCCATAAAATAGTGTTCAACACTATAAGAACCAATTAATAAATATCCAAAGCCATAATAAAACTCGTCCAAAAGTAATTACATACAACCATTATCAAATACAATTTAAAACTAAGTTACAGTAAAAAACAATAACAATCATTAAATGTTGTTGATCTTCTAGATCATAAAACTCGTCATGGCGATTAAGAGTACGACCTCCCTGCAACATCAGCTTGAATCTCCTTTGGAATCCAACGAAATTCCATAAAGGCATATCGGTCCCTCGCTATGTGGTTTATCAAATAAAGAATAATTTTAGCCATTATCAAACAACTGTTAACATATAAGTTAGAGGGATAAATTTGGTCATACAATACCTTTGGTTCAATGCAATTACGAGCAAAGAGACCAAACTTCTTACAATTAAATTTTTTTTGCCTTTCTTGTTGTCGCTTCTACCGCGCTTGCATTTGTTTATGCTAAAATTGACTTCATTGCCTCCCTTGCCTTTCTTATTGCTCTTACCCTTTTTTTTATTAGAGTTCGAGTTCCTTTGGAATTAGTCATATGAGCCACTCTTTGGGCTTATTAGTGAAAAAGAGATCCTCCTCAAGCTTAATATGTTGAATAACATCATCATATATTATGATATTATCATTATGGGTAAGGTTGATACACATGTATTCCAACGCATTTGGAAGAGAGCGTGTAACAGATTAGACATGTTACTTATCAGTCAACTCATGGCCAGCAGCCTTTAATTCACTTATCATGTTGGACATGACAGTTAGGTATTGCCTCATTGTGTGATTATGAATTTTCTTATAGGCATCAAATTTTAGAGTCAACTAACACAATCTAGTAGTTGAGGTTGCTTGGGCTGAGCAATGCTTCTCAAAGCGTAGCATCAAGTCATTTTGCATGCTACTAAGCATCAATATGCGAGCAACTATATCCTTGCACTTATAGGCTTGATATGTCTCCATATCTTGCCTATATTAAGCAATGTTTTTATACTCATGCTCAGCCATCGGTTGTGTGATACTTTCTAGCATTTCTTGCTCTTCCAGGAGATACTGAATTTTGTGATACCAAATATCATAATCATTCAGCTTATCTCCATGGTTTACGTCAGCAACTATAATTTTCATAGCAGCCATATCAATTATTTAGAACAATGATCACAACATACTTAACACAATTCTTACAACAAAATTATTTAATGTCACAATGTCTTAAATTAATCAATAATAACCTAATACATGCAGTAGATATAAAAGTACTGTTACACAGTCCAATCAATTCCTACTGACATAGTCCAGTTATCATTGTTTAATTTAAACATGTGTCAATCATCATATTAGGTGAGACTCATTAATCTACCAACCTAATATTTTCCACAATATCACATGTATACAACTTGATACAATAAAAACAATTTGAAGCATATTTTTTATACAATAAAACAATTTAACATGCTTATTGTTTTAAACATTCAAGATAAAATATACATATCACATATTAGGAACAAAAATATAATGTTGCTACTAATCATCTCATGACAAATTTATTTATCACTAATATCCATGCAAATATATATAATTAATTTTAATGTAAAAAATTTTACATTTTTCACACTTTTTTATCAAAAACACTTCAAAATGTGCTTTAAAAATTCTGGAAAAATACTCATTAAATTAAAAATTAAATTTTAAGCAACTTAAAAAAAATTCACAGAAAATAGACATTGCATGGGCTCTCATGCGCCTGATAGTTGGATGCCACGCGCCCTCGGAGACCCTTCAACCCACCACCACGCACTGGTTGTCCACCACTGACCACCACATCATCCAACCATCGATCACCACGTGTCACATGGGGGGCGACGTGGCATTGACACATGTACGTGCCACATGGCATGCCACATCATCAACTTAGCCATCATGGACCAATGAACAATTGCCACGCGTTGCGATATGCCGCGTCAGCAAGACATGCTGGCTCACCACGTCATCGCCATTTGAGCAGAAAAGCCATGTCACACCATTCACTGGCTGACACATGTCGCAGGCGCGAAGAAGGTGTTATAACCACTTCTTACGCACCAATGCCAGCGAGTGTACTACACGCGCTGTCGTTGGTGTTCTCTCCAGAGTCGATTTTGCAATTTTGATATGTTTTTCGGACTTTTATACCGGTTTTGACAGTAAAATTCACAATCAAACACCATATTGGAGGATTTTAACAAACAATACATCTGAGAGTGAAATTATACAAAAAGTCAATTTTCAGAAAATTCAAGAACACTAATTTGATTTTAAACTTCAAAAATTCATAACAATTCGACCACTTATCGAAAAATTATGGAAAAATACTCATTGGAAAGCTTGTGACGAGAGCTTTCCAACCATACCATATATGTACCATCAAACAGAAAAAATCACCCTCAAAAAATTGAAGAGATTTCGGGATTTCATAGAAATTCAAAATTCATGCTTAATTTCACAAAAATTCATCTCAATCTTTAATTCAAGCGCAAAAACACACAATTTAGCTTTGATACCAATGTAAAAATGAGATTGGCAACAGAAACTTACTTGCTGAGCATGATCCAAAGTACTTTCAATGCTTCAGGAAGACGGATTACCAGAACAGACTAATTTCACAAAATTAACGTCTCTTTGATGCTCTAGACTTGAATGAATTACCAACATTCAGAGAATTATTGCAAAGAATAAAGAGAGACAAAATTCACATTTTGTGAATTTTTTACAATCTATGGAGAGTCCGTTATTTACAAAATAACTTCCATATATATATTAAATCTATATGAGCTTTGAATTGGGTCAAGTTCACATGGGTGCCCCGAACCCATAAAACCCACCAAACACAATATAATATTATCAAATGTTGAATCACGTTTTAGTAGAATTAATTGAATCACGTTTTAGTGATCTCCATCCAACATATAGAGAATCTCAACAACCACCAGATTATCCCTTTCAATCTTCTTATCGCATAACAACAAACTTGGTCAACAAATAATCACATTTTAGTATTCTTCATAATATTAACAACATATACAAGAATGGATTCTGAATTTCATAAATCCAAATTCCAATTCAAATTGTCACAATTTACCGTTTAAATCTTCTTCTTGCACAACAACAAACTTGGATATCATTTTTACGATTTTGAACCCAACGAATGCATCCTCCAGTGACTCCGTTGTCTCCTTTGTTAATATCATTGTTGTGTTCATAGGGAAAATGACGATATTCTTGGATGAAAGATGAAGAGGATGCAAGCATTCTTTGATTGATTGAGGATCATCGCAATTCGCAGCCCAAAAACTCACAGCAGGCAAAACCAATAAGATATCTTCTTCATTCTCAGTTTAAGACGACGACGATGGAGGAGGAGGAGGAATAATCGCGATTAACAGTTGTTTTTGGGCTGTAGTTAGTCAACGGGACATGGTAAAATTGGAAATGGCTTCATTAGCCGAGAATCGGAAAATGGTGGTTTGCCGATGAACTAGAAATAGAAGAAAGAGATGAAAAAAACTAAAAGGTGAAAATGAAAAGAAGTTTGGTGATAACGAAAAAACATAAAATTGTTGGTAATTTTAAAAGAAAAAATAAATTTGATTAATTGGTGTAAAATTCTCAAATAATAATTAATTTATAAATTGACAAAATAAATTGTTCGGTAAATCTGATTTAGAAGCAGACTCAAAGTTGCACCAAATCTGAAGCGTATTTAGGTATTTAATAACTTGGTGGCTTCTGAGGTTCAAGGACATAACAAAGTTTGAAGGTAAGTCTTATCTGAGCTAGGTCAATTGAACTTAGGGTGGATCCGATGAATTTTAAAATTTATAAACTGTGAAATTTATGTATTCTAAAATTTTTTTTATATTTGGTTTGATTGTGAAATTTATAGATTGATAATATAATATAATTTTATATTCTTGTTAGTTACTATAATCTATAAATTTAACAATTAATTTATAATTTTACCCTTTATTAAATATTGATAATTTGTTAGAGCATATACAATCAATTTAGCCACATGCTTAAAAATTAAAAAATTAAAATTAATTACGTTAATAGTTTGAAAATAACAGAAAAATAAAAAATAAAGTTAATAGCAATTTCTCTCTTTATATCTTATAATTTAATTTTCAGAACATTATAATTTGTTTTTCTTAGAATAAAAAATTATTATACATTATAATATTTAATAACATTGGTTTTTTAAAATCATTTTTTATTAATAATTTAATAAATATTAATAATAATAATTTGAAATTAAAAGAAAATTTATTTTTATTTTTTAAGATTAAAGATAGTTTTAAAATATTATAAATTTATAAAGGACAATTTTAAAATAAAAAAGTTTGACAACAATTCATCATCGACAAAAAAATGGATTTTAAATTTTTCTACTTAGGAGGTAGAAAATTCAATTTTTCAAAAACGAAAGTGAATTTATAAAATCTATGGATTTTGATATTTTTTAAATAGTCAAACAATTGATAAATTTATATATTGTTGAAATTCTCTCAATTAAAAAAAAAAGAAGTAACGGGCAAGGATCACACATTAGAAAACCTAAGAAAAGTTCAACATTTTATAATTGGCAAATTATATTATGGAACTAGATTTATCGAATATTATAGATTGAAGGTTTTTCATACGTATAAGAGACGGTAACAATTTTATAAATAAAATAAATTTACACAGTAACAATTTCGTAATATTCATCATCTATTTATTGAAAAAAATTCAATATGAATAAAATAAAAGTTAATTAGTTTATTACAACAAAAATTAAAAAAATAATATAATATTTATTAAATTAAATACAAAATGCATCTTTTTCAAAAAAAAAATTCAATGAATTTACACCTACAAATCAAAATAAAAAAAATATAATATCTATTAAATTAAAAACACAAATAAATGAAATGAAATTTTACTGATAAACTAATGAATCTTTTACTAATAAAGTAATAAAATTTTATTAATAAACTAATAAATGTTTACTTTATTCTTAATGAATTTATATTTTTATAATAAATGAACATATTTTAATAAAGTAATGAATTTTTACTTTATTGCTAATGAATATTTTATTTTATTGCTAATTAACCTACAATTTATAACAAATGAATTTACGATTTGTAAGATATAATTTACTGATAATAAACATATAGTTTACAAGAAATAAATTTTTATTAATAAATTAATAAATTTTTATTTTATTCGTAATAAATATTTAATTAACAAACATACTATCCTTTTTCCTGATGAATTTTTCTCAATAGATAATAAATATTTACAAAATTGCCACTGTATATTTGATAATAATGTAAATTTATTTTATTTAAAAAATTATCACCGCTTTTTATACATTTGAGAGACTCTTAGTACATAATGTTATATTGACTGGATCATGATATAATAATCTTTATAAATGTGTGGATCCCTAAAGCTAAATGTCTCAAGGTTCTTTCCACGTTCTTCACTCCCACACTCTAATGGTATTATATTCGGAAAAAATACTTTTTAAAAAGAAATTATATTTTTAATTTTCTTAATTTTTAAAAATTATTTTTAAATAAAAAGAGAAAAATATATTTTAAAAAAAATTCAGCCAATTAAATAAAAAAAATTAGAAATTTGTTTTTTATGAAACACACGGCAACAATCCGAGACACCCTTAGCAATATGTTGCTGTCTCTCCTTGTACATATAAATTTGCAGCAACCAATCACGTTATCAACCATTTTGGGTATGAAAAAGATTATAAAAGAAATATTCTAATGGACAAAAATAATAATCTCGTTGGTTGGTGGTGAATTAATTTGACCTACAATTTATGGACTCAAGTCTGGAAATTAATTAAAAAGGGGGGGTTTTGTGGGTTTAGAGTCAGGATGGCATCTAGTCGTAGCTAGCTAACTTTTCAAAAATTTGACCAGGTTACAGCTATATCTAACAATTGTAGGGGGGGTGGAATTGATAATGAGAGTAGCCAATTGATGCTAGTGGAATGAGAATAACATGTTAAAGGAACATAACATAATATAAAGGTGGAATCCATTAAAATAAAGGTAAAAAAATGACTTCAGTGATAAGATATATAATACAGAAAAATAAAAAATTGAATATGACAGCATAACATATTAACATTTGAGGAGAAGGGCCACAATGGAACAACTAGCTAAATATTTAAGGAACAAAGAACATAATGACAAATCGCAGACGGCCGCTTCTTTTAATTTTATCTTTCCTTGTGAGGTGTTACCTATTTCATTTGGCTTTTGCTTCTTCTGCCCATATTAATTCTTATCTCTTACTCCCATTCTCTTATCTATTTCTCTTTACAGATTTATTACCTCACTTTTCTTTGCGCTCTCTCTTTCTCTATGTATGAAATTTGATAATTTCCAACTCTACCAGTTTCCAAATTAATCAAATAAGCTCTTCTTTTCCTCTACCAGTACTCTCCTTCGAACACTCATCTGCACAGCTACACTCAAGTAATTCTCCTTCGCTTTTTCAGTCACTTGCTTCTTCTCTTCCTACTTAAGCCCTTATTATTTTGCATATATTTTAATTAGAATATTACTGGAATATTGGTCTAAAAACCCCTGTATTTTTCTTTTCTTCCTGACTTCACTGTTGGATCCATGTCACATTCATTGTTAACAGTGTTTTGGATCAACTTTATTTAACTTAATTAAATATTTGTAGTTTGTATATTTGCAGGAACAGCTAATTAAAGTATATATTTGATTCAGTATGCAGGTCCTCAAACTGTTCGCCATTGCTTCGATGCCTGTTTTGAAAGTACTCTTAATCACTGCACTTGGCTCTTTCTTGGCTTTGCCCAATGTCGATATCTTGGGAAAGGAACCAAGGAAACACATAAATCAAGTAATACATCTGCAACTTCATTACTTTTTATTATTTAGGATCTAATGAACAGTGTCTACTTAATTATTTTTGCAAATACCAGGTTGTCTTCTATGTGTTTAATCCAGCACTAGTAGGTGGCAATTTGGCTAAAACAGTCACCTTTGAAAGAATTAAATTGCTGTGAGTTTTGGGTTCCAACTAATTTAATTATATGATTAATCTCCCCTTTGATTTAATTAATCTTGATTTAATATATATATATATATATATATATATATATATTTCTTGTGAATAAAAGAGAAGAGTTTTTCTTTCCTCTTTAGTAGTACAATGCTCTTTACATAGATCAGTATATATATAGTAGCTAATTAAGCTACTTTTGGTATTCACAAAGAGAGATAATTATGGCTGATTTAAATTGATTTGTTGGGCTCTAATTGACCGTTAATGAGGGAACCTTCATTCATAATTTTCTCCTCTGATTGCTAGACTACAACTCACGCCAACAATTTATATTGCAGGTGGTTTATGCCAGTGAACGTCCTCATCACATTTGTTGTTGGATCCGCACTGGGATGGATACTCATAAAAGTCACAGCTCCTCCACAACATCTAAGAGCCCTCATATTAGGTTGTTGTGCAGCTGGTAGGTAGCCATTCAATATTTGCCTATTCTTGTGTATACATCGAGTCAATGCCATATAAACAAAGTTGTTATTATTTGCATAATATTCTATTTGATTCATGAATAAAGTTAATTATAGAAATAATGAAGATATGAATTGTCTTTTTAAAATTTAATTACAATCTAAATCTAATGGAGTATAATACAAAACCACAGATAGGCAGTGTAGTATATACAGTATACAAACATTTATGGCCTTTAGTTATAAACAATTAATCTTGTAGTGTTTTAATTAATTTTGACATTATTTTTTATGTTGAGATAAATGGACATTTCTTGATTACAACTGATTTAATATATCGAACTGAAGCAATGAGAGTGTTGTGCCAATTGTTTTATTTTGTATATCATCCTAATTTGAATTATATTGAGTCTAGACAAGCAATTCTCGAGATAAATTATTTGAGGTTATTGTAATTAACAGGAAACTTGGGTAATTTGCTGTTAATCATCGTCCCAGCAATCTGTGCAGAGAAAGGAAGTCCATTTGGACCCCCTGATGCTTGTCAGTCCTATGGACTTGCTTATGCTTCACTTTCTATGGCGGTATGTGTTGATGTTCAAAAGAAAATAGAAAAGTGCATTAATTTTTTGGTCTGAATATTTGTCGAAATTATTCTGTTGAGTCTTTGAATTTTAATTTTTGCTTTCTTGATTCCTTTGAATTTTAATTTTTAAATTGTTAAAGAATTTATTTGATAGAAAGGTATTAGCGCGTTAACTATGAAAAAGTTGCATATTTTCAGATAGGTGCCATTTTCTTGTGGTCTTATGTTTACAACATAATGAGGATTTCCTCAGAAGAGATGAATAAGGAAGTCGACAAAGTTGAGGACAACGAAGCAAGTACGCCAAGTCTCGTCCAAGACGATAATTACTCATCTGCTGACCTCACCCATGAATTACTGCTTCCACTTACAGAATCTTACAAATCTGTTAAGCTCCTTTGTAATTATTGAGGCAAAATTCTTGACATCCTTCTTATGCCAACAATTTTACTAATCCGAATTGCTTGTAGGCTTTTTGCTTATGGACACACAAGATTAAACAATGTTTAAGGATGGTTTCAGAAAAACTTAATCTCAAGGCAGTGTTTGCACCTTCAACTACAGGAGCGGTATCATCTATTCCCTTATTTATATGCCTATTGATTAGTTAAGTAATTAATAAATTTCATTTTACAATGCTTATCTAGACCGACTTTATTATGAACCAATTCAATGATCCACACACTAAATTGATAGAAGATTTTCCCAAATAGATTTGCGGGTTTATCATTGGAGTAGTACCTCAAATTAGAAAGCTGTTGATCGGTTCTAGTGCTCCTCTTCATGTGATTGAAGACTCTGCTTCTTTAGTAGGGTAAAAGATCCTCTCTCTCAAGTTTGAGATATCTTCAAAGTTGCATATTTTCACAAAGCTTCCACTAATTAAAATTGCAGGGATGCAGCCATACCAATCACAACCTTGATAATCGGAGGAAACCTTCTTAGAGGTTTTAAAAACCTTTCAAAAATGAATTAAGCATTTTTCATTTTTATAAATTGCTGACTAATTTCTGATTCAGGTTTGAAAGGGTCAGGAATTGGGATGCCGCTTGTGATTGGAATCATAGCAGTGAAGTATGTTTTGCTTCCTTTGTTGGGGATTCTGATTGTTAAAAGTGCAGTGCATTTTGGTCTGGTGAGCTCATCAGATCCATTATATCAGTTCATTCTTCTGCTGCAATTTGCAGTTCCACCTGCAATGAACATAGGTATATATTAACGAACCCTACTTACCTTAGATTCAGTGACCATTTATAGAAGATAGTTACTGATTAATAAATATATGGCAGAATATGAATGGATTGATCTAAAAGATTCAAACTAGAGATTGGAAATCCATGTATTATGACTATAGTCAATCTTAACTTGCAACGCTTTATTATTATTGATACGTGATTACATACGTATTTAAATTTTTTGTAGGTACAATGAGTCAATTGTTTGGAGCAGGGCAGAGTGAATGTTCAGTGATAATGCTGTGGACGTATTCCTTGGCATCGGTTTCGCTTACATTATGGTCAACCCTTTTCTTGTGGCTGGTGGCTTGATTTCTACCTATTTTTTCTTACATATAACACAACATTAATAGGATTTTTTCTTTCCTATTTTATATTGCTCCAAATTCAAAAAATTGAAAAAAAAAAAAAAGCATAAATCATCTGTAGCCCCTGATCTATTTTATTTTTACCTTTCAGTCCCTTGAATCATTTGTTGGTCCTCTTAGCTCCAATTAACCCTATTTTTGGTCAATTTAGTTCTTTTTAATTTATAAAAACATAGCATACAGCCGCAATAAAAATAAAAATGACACAGAACTAGATGTGTGCATACACGTGCTACTGCTGTGGTACTAACAAGCAATAATATAATGACACATCAGAAAGACAAAAAACCATATGTAAATACCTTTTTTTAATAATAAAAAAAATGATAAAAAAAGAATATTAAATTTACCTTTGTTTCACCATTATCTTCAGCAGTTGTTTTTCATTTCCCATTCTCCGCCGCCACCATCACCGTTTCAACAGTAACAAAAAAAAAAATCAAGACCTATTTCTCCATTAAATCACAGCCAAATAAGTAAAAGATGGAAAGCTTCATCTATAGATACAAGGGAGCAAGAATTGGGAGAATAAGGAAAAGAAAATAGGAGAGAGAAAGCTCCATATATTCGGCCATGGTGGATCAGCTCATACAGTGAATTTGTTTGAGTGACGATGAACCAATGCCTTTATCTGTTCCATCAAATCGACACTGCAAAATCAAAATTTACGAAACCCATCAAAGAAATTTTAACAGAGAATCAAAAAGAAAAAAATTTCAACAGAATAATGAAAAAAAAACTTCCATCTTTGCAATTGTTAGTTTGATTCCAGCAGAAACGCAAAGATCAAAATAATGTACAAAAAAAAAAAAAAATCAAGGAAACAAGCAACTGATAAGAAATAAAACCTACCCGAGTAATGGGGGTAAAAGAGGAATAGATTCAGCAACGGCAGATGAGAAACTAGCGAATATGAAAAAGAGGAAGAAAGAGAAAAGGGAAGCCATATGCTTATGAAGGAAGCAAATCAAATTTCTTCTCGTCTTCCTTCTTTCAGGTGAATTTCACCGTTCACCTCCAATTATATAATTTATAATAATTTGATATCTGAAATTGGTCAATCAATTATATAAACGCTACCAATTTAATATTTTAAAAATTATTTATAATACAAAAATATTTTAATTATATAAATTGTAACAATTTAATACTTTAAAAATTATTTATGAAATAAAAATATTTTAATTTTTATTTTGTAATTAAATAGTTAAGTATCTTCATCTATTAGGGTTCATTTAACATTGTGTTTAGAAAAAAAATTTTCGAAAAAAAAATTTATATTTTTAATTTTTTTTTTAAATTTTAAAAACTATTTTTGATAAATATAGATAAATAGATTTTTTTTCCAGAAACATATTTAAGAAAAAACAATTTATAAAAATAAAAAAAAATTAGTCAAATTAAAAAATTCAAAATTTACTTTTGGAATACTCGACAATATTTCTAAATACCTTTTAGTCTTTTTAACAGAAATATAACATAAAATATATAAACAAATTTTAATAAAATAAAATTAATTATAATATATACATCTAATTTTATTTTTATTAAATTTATTTAATATGAATATTTTATATCATGTTTATATTAAAGATATTAATATTCAAATACGGAAGTACTATTTAGTTACAAAACAAAAATTGAAATAGTTTTATATTACAAAATAAAAATTAAAATATTTTTATATTACAACTAATATTTTAGGTACGAATTGTTACTAATTATATAATTGAGATACTGAATTATTATAATTTATATAATTAAAATATTTTTATATTAAAAATAATATTTTAAATATTAAATTATTGTAAATTATATAACTGTACTACGTCGAGTAAAATTCACCTCTTCTTTCTTCCGTTCGTTTCATTGCAAATCCATGTTTCAAACTAAGATTCAGTGTTGGACTTTTGTTCACTCACATATTACTGGTTTCATTCTCTTCACGCGCCCAGAAATGTTGTTAATTTCACACGTCAGCAATAGGTGGCAACATAGTAAGTTTTTATAAATTATCCTTTTTTTTTTTTACAGAAACGTTTTTATAAATTATCAGGGAACTAAATAGATTAAAAATGAAATTAAAAAAGTTGAAAGGACTAAAAAATATGATAGAGGTTAAAAGGCAAAAATAGATCGAGGCCTACAAATGACTTTTGCCCAAAAAGAAATTAAGAATTACATTTATTGCATAGTGGAAAGTCTTAAAGGAAATTGACACGTATAGCAAGTGTGCGAAATATGAAAAATATCATAAATATAACAGGAAAACTTATTACCAAAACGGTCAATCACGCTAACAAAATCACACAGATTGTAGCCCATTAATTTCCTATTCATCTCCGTAATTGCCGCGTTATGAATTAAGCGCACTATTTAAATTTTGAATTCAACATGATTATGGGATACATGTTGGTGTCGGATTGACCAACCGATGAATTGAAATGAGATTGACCTGGGCTTAGCTTCGGTACGATAGGATGTATCGGTACACCAATCAAATAAATAGTAAATTGAGGGAATTAAAAATAATAAAGTTTATAATAGGATTAAATAGAATGCAATTGTACAGAGTTATATGTATGGTATATTCATAGTATATGTAAAGTATATGAAAAGTTTATTATCTAATTTTCTTGACCATGTATGAATTAAAAAATTCTGAAATTACATTTTTAAAATATCAACAAATTTATTAAATAAATTATGTTATATGTATACATAAATAATGATAAAATGTGAATTACACTCAAATTTGAAATGAAAATAAAACAATTACGAAGTATATGTGAATTATATAATAATTATATATACAATATAAGTTTTACATAATATTAATATTATTATTATTATTATTATTACACAATTGCAATACATATAACATAAATATACCCTTCATATAACTAACATATAATGTTTAGTACAATTGTAGAATTAAAGGTTTTGTCGTTTGTTTATAATATCGTTAGAATTTTAATAAAAATGTAGGATTTTTTTTATATTGTATATAAAGAATAATTTTAGGAAATCCCCAAATTAAAATTATGTTTGAGCTCCGGGAATATAAGACATAAAGGTTTGTTGTTTGTTTCTAATGTAGTTAAAACTTTTATAAAATTGTAGGATTCTTTTTATATTGCATATACAGAATAATTTTACGAAATCCCCAAATTAAAATTTAGTTTGAGTTCCGGGTATGTAACATATCCATATATATACCCTTCATATAACTAAAATATAACATTTAGTACAATTGCAATTTAACTCTACATAAAAAATGCATCTGATAGGGTGTACATATCTGTGAAGCGGTATATTTGTTCATTTATACATTTTTCACACCATTAGTAAGCTTGTTTCTAATTTAGTACATGTGTAGAATACACAATCAGTTTTTAATTTTATTATCCTTTGTTCAATACTGCTCATCATCAATTCCTTAGCTTCTCAACTGTCGTTCGATCTCTCCACTATTTTGTCCCTTGCTGGAGCCACGGTGCGATTGGCAGTCTCAAGGAAGTGAGCATACGGTGATTATTGTTCGGCTAACATTGGCATAATTTTGGGACATCACTATTCATTGGGGTTAATTGTTTAGCTAATAATCCACATTTAACAATATTATGTTAAAAAAATAATCCACATTTTGCCCCTTGAGCCACCGTCCATGGATTTCTATCCTGTAAAGAAAAATAAAAAAAAAACAAAAAGAAAGATATTTAGATTCAGATAACCAGATTATGAAAAATAAAGGCAAGCAATTAAAGCGGGACAAACCGAAAATTCAATTGGCATTCATAAAGGCATAATTGAGTTTAATGTTTAATATTTCAAATGTCACCTCTAGATCTTCGAATTTATGAATTCTCTGATCACTTGATCCATTACTAGAACAACAAGAGGCCAAAGCATGATTCAAGCTTGCGTACGAACATCTATCCTGAATAAAACTTCGGCGACCGGAATCCATTTCCGGTGAAAACGAAACTGAATTCTCAGGAGTAATCATGACACGTCTTCGATGTATTGTAGCACTCAGTTCAATGTATTCTCCACTTTCCTTTTCCTTGAACTTCCGGTAACGGCGGCGGCAACAACCAAGGCTAAAGCCTGAGCTCTGGTTCTCACAACAGTTTGAGCCATTTCCGTCATCGAATATCGCAATTGCTTCAAGCTCTTCGCATAAAAACCCTATCAATGGATAGAAGGAAGAAACCAAATCTTTGGATAGAAATTCATAAGAAGTGGCGGCGTTGTTATATTTAAAGAGAAAAAAACCCTCAGGAATTATGAGAGATTAAATTGTGGAAATAAATGTAATTAAGAGAAGAAGCGGTTTCAAATCTTTTCTATGAGGAAGCAAATAAACCGTAAAAGGCAACCTAAATTCCCGCACACAAAGGGTTAATATGGGGCGGGTTTAATGCAATTAGAATAGTTGAGGGGAAATAGGATCCTGTGTGTAATTAAGTTTAAACAGTTTTGATATTTGTGGTATTTAGAAAAGTGACTGATATTACGATAATTATTTATTAAAAATTATCAAATGAGGTCTTTTTCTCAAAGTCTTATAGGCTCGAAATGAAAGACACAGATAGTATCGTTAAAGCCCAACCCAATCATGGTTGCCCCAAAAAGTCTTTCTATTCCACTTTGGGGTCATTGGACTTTAACCTAAAAAAGGAAAAAAAAAAAAAAATTCTAAGAAATATTTAAAAACTCCTAAAATGTTATAAAAATATCTGCACTTAATTTTTTTTTTAAATTATCAAAAAGTGTCTAAAAATATTATAAAATACTTACACTGAAAAGTTATCCAAAAATATACAAAAAGTACACTTTCAATATACTTTGAAAATACATTGGATATATTTTAGTTTGGTATTCCTTAAATATATTTTTTCCATAATGTCTTTTTTTTTTGTCATAAATATTTTTCTGTACTATTATGATTTTTACAATTAAGTATAATTTGTTTAACCATCATTAAAATTATTTAAGTATTTTAAAATAAAATCAGAATTTAAAAAATTATAATAGTAAATTTCTACCAGATATATATAGTCCATATTGGCATTTTCACAAACACTTTCAATGTAGAAATTTTGTCTTTGCTGGAAATTGTGCTTTGGTCTTGTAACTTTCCATTTATTTTGCTATATCAATTCTCCAATTAGAATATCATGCTCGTCTCTAACTATAATATAACATGAAAAAAAGATAAAATTGAAAACTGGAATTAATAAAAATGAAAAGAAAAAAATATAAGAATTTTTGAAAGAAAAAGTTAAAAATTGGTTAATGGAGTAAATTTTTCAAAAAAAAAAAAAAGAGAAATGACATTCAATCCCTTTAAAAAAAAAAAATTCTTTTTGGCTTCTATTTTTTTGTGTGGGATAGAAATACATTTTTCTTTATAATAATTTAAAAAAAAAGTTATTACAGTTAGAATATAACAAAATGGATCCCATTATTTTCAACAAATAGACTCCAACAAATGGGGAATTAGTAATTAAAAATTTGTTTAGTGATATTGAAAAAAAAAAATTTAATAGTATGTTATACAATTATTTTGAAAACTTGTCAAAAACTATTATGAGAGAAATTTTTTTTTTGTTATTATAATATCGCATGTGTATTTTCATAATTAAAATTTATAATATATATATATATATATATATATGAATCACACAGTACAAAAATTCTAAAAACCTGCCACAGAACATTTCGGGATAGGTTTTGAGTGAGGGAAAAAAAAAACATAAAAAAAAACTGTTCCGTTCGGCAACTAGGCGAAAAGAATTCAACCAACCTATAATGCAGTGAACATAAAAGACATTATAAATTTATAAAATCTATCGTATTCGGAGTAAATTCACTTTCGGTTTTCCAATTATATAACTTGTAATAATTCAGTATTTGAAAAATTATTTGTAATACAAAAGTATTCTAATTATGTAAATTGTAACAACTCAGTACCTTAAAAATTATTTGTAACACAAGAATACTTCAATTTTTATTTTATAACACAAAAATATTTCAATTTTTATTTTGTAACCAAATAGTACTTCCATATTTGAATGTTAGTCTCTCTAACATAAGTATGATATAAAATATCCATATCAAATAAATTTTAATAAAAATAAAATTAGATATAATATTCACATCAGATAAATTTTAATTTTACTGACTGTGTATTACAACTAATTTTGTTTTTATGAAAACTTATCTGAACATTTCATGTTATACTTCTGTTAAAAAGACTAAGAGGTATTTGAGAGTGCTGTTAATTATTCCAAAAGCAAGTTTTGAATTTTTTTTATTTAATTGACTATTTTTTTTAATTTTTATGAATTATTTTTTTTTCAAATATACTTATGAAAAAAATATATATTTATCTGTATTTACCAAAAATAGTTTTCAAAACTTAAAAAGCTAAAAATACAAATTTTTTTTTCCAAAAACGTTTTTTCCAAATACAATGCTAAATGAACTCTAATAGTTGAAGACATAAGTACTATTTAGTTACAAAATAAAAGTTGAAGTACTTTTGTATTACAAATAATTTTTAAAGTATTGAATTGTTACAATTTTTGTATTAAAAATAATTTTTCAGATACCGAGTTGTTACGAATTTTTCAAGTACCGAATTGTTACGAGTTATATAATTAGAGGACTGTAGGTGAAATTCACCCCTCTTATTTGCTAAATTTTAGTGCCAGGCACCACATCAATTGGCCAAAGCAGTTAGCAATTTTCTGTTAGAAGTTTTTCTGTAAGTACGCATCCAATAACGCTACAACAAACTTTTTATGCAACAACTGAGGGCTTATTAGCCATTTTATGTTTCATTTTCCTTGCTATCTAAGGAATAGCACATATGAACAAAAAGGTATAAACATACATAAATAAAACGAAAATGATCAAGGGTAGAACAAGACTAAATCTGGATCTGACTTTCAATCAAAGAACTTCAAGTTCGAGGTCTGCATAGCCAACATGTCCTTTGTGCCTTCCAAAGAGATCTCTCATTGCTGCAACAAACTGATAGTGTACTTCAACAATCTGCAAAAACAATCAAATACAAACAAAAATATGAATACAATTCTGCTACGAGTTATTTGTAAGTTGTTTAAGTAGATATATTTCATTAATACTAGAGCATCATCAACCATAAGGGACAGCTACAAAAAGTCTTTGTAAGTTAAATTATCATGAGATTTCTATGTTGCAGTCCTAAAATCAAGTATTCTGAGTCTTATTGAAAATCTTAGGTGAGCATGAGGGTATTAAAGATGCATCACAGCAGGAACTATCATATTGGAAAATCATGTTTTAAGCGAGGAATTCCGTAGCTAGCTATTTAAAATACAATTAAAAAAAAAAAAAAAAAACTAACATGCACTTAGCATATGGGGTTAGATAGGTGGCACAGTATACAACACTGTGTAGGGGCATGCATACCTCTTCTATCGTGGGATGTGGATTTTTCTTCAGTTTAATGGGTCTACCCACCACCACATGCAACGGATGTGGGTAAGGTAAAGGAGATCTGGAAAGAGATGTAAGAGAATCTAAATGGTATATCCAATTGAATATGTAACCAAAAAAACATAGTTTTAAACTCTGGTCACTGCTGCATTTTCTTTTTTATTTTTTATTTTTTTTACATGCAACAGAACAAAAATTTATTAACCGAATTACATCAGGCAAAGTTGAGTTCAATTGCAGGTAATCATGTAAAAATAGGCCTAACCAGATTGTTTAAACAAGGCTAAATTAAAAAAAAAAAAAAAACAACCATGAACTTTCAAGTTTGTATAAAAAATAATGTATTTTTAATTTTTTCAATTAAATTAACAAATTTTTAATATTTTATCAATTTAGACATTTCACTTAATTTGGTAGAAAAAATTGTCGACTTCTGACGTAATTTTTTTTTGCTAAATTATTGACTTATCAATATTTTATAGGCATTCTATTTGCTTTTAAGAAAAATAACGTTAATATTTTAATAGTAATATCATTGACTAAACAATTTATTTGTCAGAAAATTCAGAAACATCATCAATTCTTTTTAACAAATTAGACGAAATATCTAAATTGATAAAACGTTAAAAGTTCATTTATTAATTGAAAAAATTGAAATTACATATTATTTTTTATAAAATCCTAAAAATTCAAGTGTTTTTTTTTTTTTTTTTGGCATTTTAGCCTTTAAACAAAGATTCTCCAAATCTATATTTACTCGAAAATTCCCCAAAAAACAATTGGGACGAACTTCATTGCTCTAGCAAATTTCGCTAATAACTTTCCACCGGGCTTCCACCACTTGTATGAGTGTGACTATTGTTGCAAAATAAGAAAATACGTGAAATTTACACTTTAAGTGATTCCAATGTAAAATTGGCTTACAAGATTTGAGACCCTTAAACTAATACATTCAATTGAGTTATTGCTGTCAGCTTTATAGCCATCCAATAACGGTGTTACAAAAACCTAGTTTGGATATTGCAATTGGAAGGAAAAAGGAATCCTTATATTGGCAAACATAAAAAGAAAAAGGAAATAGAACCAATACTTGACCAAAGCAGAAAACTGGAACCAAGGGTTTGCCCATTTCCATCGCTAGTCAGACAAATCCTCTTCTCGACTTAAGAAAAGTAATCTGCAGACTAAGCAACACACAGGATAAACAACCAAGCTTCTTAATTGATTATGGTCAGCAAGTAGCATATGCTTCCATCACCACCCAAAACAGGATAGGGACTGATGGAAAGCAAAAAAAAAGAAAGAGGGGAGGAGAAAAGTAAGAGTAAGTGAAAAACATGTCATGACTCATCTTATATAACTTCCCCAGCTGAGAGACATGAGGCAAAAAGAAAGCTACAAGATCGTAACTAGAGATCAGGAGTTGGAAGCGATACTTTGTTTTCAATTTTTGGGCTCTCAATAACGTCAAGAGTTGCAATCAGAGACATGAAATACAATTGCTTACATTACCTATTCGTTTGATTTCTGGCCTCTTATTCCTGTAACCAAACAACGCCTAGATGTATTTGAAAGTTTCAGAGTGCACCAATCCAAGGTAACAATCTAATTAAAGAAGACATAATATTGACCACACACTTGCACTGTAAAGCAGAAAATAAAAACAAACAAATTCTGAGAATGTGGTAGTAATCTAGATCCCAAAGTACAGATACCAGGATGGATCAGTTGGTGAAAATCTGAAGTGGAAAACTAACCACGTCGCATTAAATAACAGATGCACAATTAAAAGAATATAGACCTCAGAGCCGTGCTTCATTAAAGACGTCTCTTGGCTCCACCTGGAATGACTATGCAACCATACTCTGCTTTCAGAAGGGAAACAAAATTATTCTTTGTTGCTGGTGAAAGACCACACTATGTCCATATATGTCTTAAGAGTGGTGTGTGGAAGACCTAGCATTTATCCCAAATATGTTGAGGACAACGCTAGAGGAGGCTCTATAAAATATAAACGGAATAAAAAGGAAGTGCACAGGACATCTTACAGCGCTACTGGCAACGACTTCTATTTTAGGAAGAGGCATGAAACCCAGATGGTCTGCAAATACAGTAACACCAAGGGCAAAAGCCGAATGTGGCTCATAGCCAAATAGTGCAGGTGACACGAAAAAGACTGTTACTTGCACCAAACAAGTGGCAAAGTAGGGAAAAGAAAAATGTCAGCAGGATAATTGCACAGGTAAGACTCCACAGGAAAACAAGGAGATGAAAAGCAACAATCCAATACTTAAATTTCACAGTAAGCAAGAGAAAAACAACTCCTTTTTCCTTTTTATCCAAAAAAAAAAAAAAAAAACCTGAAATGAAAATAACTAATATCTAAACAATCAAAGGAATTGCAGATTCTGGAGGAAAAACATCCTCTTCTTAATTATGAAGAAGTAGAATATATTACTTAATTTTACCTATAATTATTTAATTTTGGTATTATTGCAACAAAATTATATAATTTTTCTTTTATTTCATAAAAGTTATTTAACTATATTTTAGTTTTAGTAAAATTAGTTTCAACAGTTAACAACCGGAAAAAATCGTGTTAACATCTTAATTGGCACATGAAACATATAGATCAAATAAAGCACTATATATGCTTACAAGTCAGCATCCATATCGGCATCATAAATTAAAAATAGTGTCAACTGGAATACCAGAATTCTATTTGACCTATATAGTGATATTTTATTTAACCTATACAGTGATGTGGTGTATCTCATATGCAACTGGGATACTAGCACGATTTTTCCGGTTGTTAATCACTAAAAAATCACTGAAAGTGACTTTACTGAAACTAAATCATAGTTAAATAATTTTTATGAAATAAAAAAAATACGACTTTACTGTAATAATACCGATATTAAATAAACATAGATGAAACTAACTCTATGAATAGATTGATCTTTGGACCCATTTTCTTCAGAATTGCCATATCACTCAAGTAAAATGGTTTAGTTAAATTTTGAGCTATTAAGCAATGAAGACGATTAACACTATATGAAATGGAAAATTGCCAAATCATTCACATAATTTGAAGCAATTAAATTGAGAGGTAGAGGAGAAAAACTAGATAAAAGAGAAGGAATAGAAACGGACCGTAAGCACGATCAGAAGTAAAAGCACTCAGGTTTTCAACATGGAGAGTGATTGGAAAATGACTGCAAGCATGTCTACATACATACCTGGATAATGAAAAAAAAAAAAGGAGGAACTTTACAAAAATGAAAAAAAGCGCGTAAATATTTACAAAAATACTGCCTACACAAAATTTTTTTCAAAACTATGGAAAATCAAGATTTACCTGAAATTTACCGTAAAATTAATGAAAATTGAAATTATAAAAATTTTATGAAAGATTTGCTTAATGTTTATTCAAATTATACCCAAAATTCATCCAATAATTACCAAAAAATTAATGAAATTTAAAATTATACAAGATTTATCAAAGAATTACTCAAAATTTGCCTAACGTTTACCCAAAGTTTACTACAAAATTAATAAAAATTGAATTTACAAAAGATTTATAAAAAATTTACTCAATATTTACTTAAATTATATCAAATGTTTACAAAAAAAATTAATAAAAGTTGAAATTACACAAGATTTATCAAAGATTTACTTAAGATTTATTCAAGTTATAGCCAATGTTTACAAGAAAATTAATGAAAGTTGAAATTACATAATATTTACTTAAGATTTACTAAGTTTTACCCAAGATTTACTCGAAGTTTACCCAATATTTACTCAAAGTTTACCAAAAAATTAATAAAAATTAAAGTTACAAAAGATTTATCTAAGACTTATCCCAAGGTTTACCTGAAATTTACTTAAAATTTACTACAAAATTAATGAAAGTTGAAGTTATATAAAATTTACCCAAAATTTACTCAAGATTTACGTAATATTTATCCAAGGTTTACCTGATATTTATCCAATATTTATCATAAAATTAATGAAAAATGAAGTCATAAAAGGTTTATTAAAGATTTATTCAAGTTATATTCCAAATTTATCCAATATTTATAAGCAAATTTATTAAAATTGAAATTACATAAGATTTATTTAAAATTTATCCAATATTTATTCAAATCAAAGGTTTATCCAACATCAAGTCAATCTCTCAACTAAAAATTACTAAAGATCTATTCAAAATTTACCAAAGTAAATAATCTTAATTAAGTTAATTAAATACAAGTTTACATATTTTTTTTGTAACTAAGATTTATTTAAAGTTTACTTTGATGATTAAGTTAATTAAATTCAAGTTTACATATTTTTTTGATAATTAAATTTATTAAATAATGATTAAAAATAAATAAATACATGTATAAAGATAAAATGGTGGCCATACAAGTTAATAAAATTTTTATTCTATATTTAAAATGTGAAAAATGATAATTTTATGTGTTAATTAAATGAAAAATATACTAAATATACAGTAAAATCTAATATTTAAAAAAAAGAAAAAATAGTAAAAATAAAAATATAGAAACTCGGAATGAGAATACGAAAATTTTATAGATAAAATTGAAAAAACCTTTAAAATGTTAGCACTTCGTATAAATTTTCTAACAAAAAAAAAGAAGATTAAAATTAAAATTAGTAACAAATAATGAAAAAGAAAAATAAAGAAAGTAGAGAGAGGTACCTGCAGAAGCGTCGGCCTAGCTTTACTGTTTTGGTCGATTGGGTGAGCAAGAGCACTAAAAGCAAGCCAACAACCCTACATAAGAAGATTATCCTTTTTATTTATTTATTTATTTTTGTTAGAAACAAATAAAATAATAAGAAGAAAGTAGACAGTGTTTTTAAGATAAATTCATCTCCTACCAATAATGTTTAGAAAAATTGGAATTTGTTTTCTAGGATATAACTGATATCAAATAGATGATGAATATACAACACTCACTTACAATGAACTAATTACATGTTACACTCTCTATTAGTTGAAAAGAAAATGGAAGAAGATTTTTCCAACTAAAAACCATACAACAAGAGCTAAGAACTCTTATTTATACTAGATGGATGAGACATCAGATTAATTGTGATTAATCTTTTTAAAGGTTGCCAATAATATTTTTGTAACATACAGATAATGGTGAATTTAATATTTGAAACATCAGAAAATGAAATTATAAAATACAAGAAGCTCAAAAGACAAATTTGAAAAATAAACAACACGGACATGTGGATTAGCCATGCACACACTATAGCACAATGACACAGGCATATGGAATCGACATGGGTGTGAGGAATCGACATGGGCATGTGGAATCAATATTGTATACACACAATGACACGAGTGTGTCGTTGTGTCATTCAATTTCCAAAAATAAAAAAAAATATATAAAAATTGGGCTTAGTCTGGACTATGGGATTTTGGCCTAACATTCATGTACGTAGGTCGCATACCCATTCATCAGCCTATTCCAGACCTTGGATTTGTAATCCTCTGCTCCTAAGGCGCGAGAGAGAGCCTTCCGTGCTACTTTCTTACCAATGTAAGAATGGATTTTACTATATAAACATAAGTCAAACTTTACATTTTAGTGATATGGGACAATTCTCACTTTCACTTTTTTTCTTTATATCTCTTTAGGAAAGAGTTTACTTTGAACTTAAATTTCTATTTACACATTTTTCATTTTGAGCTTATGAATACATTAATTCATAATTCTCATGTTAAGGAATACATATCCGGATTTTTCTCCTAAAACCGAATTGTGGGATTCACCCGAATTACTCTCTCAAAATGGCTCATAATCACAATTTTTCCAACAATCCCCTACATGAATTAGGTGAAAAAGTAAGACGAACAAAACCTTACTACGTAATAGAGTTTAACGACTGAAATCTGCACATACGTAATAGAGTTTAACGATTGAAACTTGCACATGATAGATAAGTGTTACCCTTTGAACCTTCCTTTATGAAAGTATATTTAATTTACCCACTGTCCAGTTGATATGATGTCATTGAATTGTTCAATTACTTGAGTAAATGTGATACACTCCATACAAGAATATTTTTAAACACAATTCAGTTCTCATTATTATGTTCATTTTGGCCCCGAACATCTGACTGGTTCTGCTAGAGTTTTGGAGAATTGAATTTAACATCTTATCCATTGAATCGGCTCCATTTCACTGCCACATAGGTGATACCTTACACAAATGTATCATTAAAAGCATAGCTTAACTTCATTTTTAACCTTCACTGATTTATCCCCCACAGTGATCTTTCCACGTCTTTACAATTAGGTTATCCTATTGAACCTAGATCTTGGGATCTCCAGTCAACTATGATGGGTTTTCCTTTGTATCGACTTATTATATTCTTATAAGTTTAAGTCCTATTCCTCTTGATGATTTATCAATTTGCTCTCGATTTAACTCTTTGGTTAGCAGATCCATAATGTTATCCTTTGATTTTACATAATCAACAGTGATAACTCTTATTGAGAGCAGTTGCCTAATGGTATTATGTCTACTACGAATATATCTAGACTTACCATTATACATATTACTTTGTGTCATTCCAATTGTAGATTGACTATCACAATATATGCATATTGATGGCACGGAACTTTCCCATTTCGGAATATATTCTAAGAAATAGCATAGCCATTCAACTTCTTTAGCACTTTTGTCTAATGCAATAAACTCATATTACATCGTGAATTTAACTATAACAATTTGTTTAGAAGATTTCCAAGCCACAGCTGCACCAGCTAGTTAAATACATAATCACTAGTGGATTTTAAATCTTTTATATCAGAAATCCAATTAATATCACTATAACCTTATAGTACAACTGGATATCTAGTATACTGTAGTCCATAATCACGAGTATACCTTAAGTACCTAAGTACTCTTACAATTCATTTCCAGTGATCTAGCCCTATATTACTCGTATATCGACTTAATTTACTCACTGCATAAGCAATATCTGGTCTTGTACAACTTATTAAGTATATCAAACTACATGTATATTCTATTTGAGACATATTTTATCCTTTATTCTTTAATAGATGGAGACTCAAGTCCAATGGGGTTCTGTTTCTAAAATGTAGGTCAGAAAATCTAGTAAAAAAAAACTTTTATATCCTTGCTCTTTACTATGCCTAAGCTCTATCTCAATAGGCTCATCCTCTAAACCAAGTTTTTCATCATGAACTTGATCTTAACCATTTCCAATAATAGCCTTAAGTGGTTGCCTGGACGAATTCATCTCTTCTGAACTCTTACAAGGAAATATATGTTCAAAGAACGACGTATTCTTTGATTTTATAATCATGTTCTTATGAATATCTGGAATTCTCAATTTATGCACAAGAAACTAATAAACACTACTATTATATGCATAACTAATGAAAATGCAATCAACTGATTTTGGCCATATTTTCACTCTCTATAACTCATAAGGAGTTTTATCTTGCTTGCTATGAGGCACTTTATTTAAAAGGTAATTAGTCGACAATATGACTTCTTCCCACATATTCTATGGCAATCCAAAACTTATCAGCATTGCATTCATCATTTCTTTCAAGATACGATTCTTTCTTTCACTCACACTATTAGATTGTGATGAATATGGTGTCGTGGTCTCATATATAATTCCATGTTATGCACAAAATTCACCAAATGGTGTCATATATTTACCACTATGGTCACTTCTCAAAACCTGAATTTTTCTATTGAGTTGATTTTCAACCTCAATTTATAGAGTTTAAATTTCTCTATAGCCTCATATTTGCTCTTAAGCAAATGCACATAACAATATTTTATGCAATCATCCACAAATGTGATAAAATATTTGTTTCCACCTCTTGTTTTAACAAATTTTAAATCACATACATCACTATGGATTAAATCTAGTGATTCACTTTCTCTTTCAATATTTTGAAAGGATGATCTAGTTAGTTTTGGCTCAATACAAACTTCACATTTATATTTTATATCAATGTGAAAATTAGGTATGTGGTCTAAGTTAATTAATCTTCTCAAGGTATTATAATTAATATGTCATAGTCTACCATGACATAAATTGGAAGACTCAAGCAAATAAGCAGAAGAGGTACTTTCATTATTACCTTTAATAACAATTATATTGAGCTTAAAAAGCCCATCAATAGCATATTCTCTGCCCACATACATTCCACCCTTGAACAAAATAACTTTGTCTGACTCAAAAACCATTTTAAACCCATGTTTGTTCAACAATGAACCTGACACCAATTTCTTGCGAATATCAAGCACATACAAAACATTGTTTAGAGTCAGCTCCTTCCTAGAAGTCATTTTTAGCACCACTTGTCCTTCACTAAGAACTTCATAAGTGACAAAATTGCACATAAACAATTTTTCTCCACTCTTCGGCTTAAAGGTAGAGGATATCTCACAATCTAAGCATATGTGCCTTGTGGCACCTGTGTCAATCCACCATTCTTTTGGGTTAGACCCAACTATGTTTACTTCTAATATCACAATAGCAAGGTTAATATCAGAAACCTCTTGAGTAATATTCTGTAAGAGATTTGCTTCATTGATCCTTTTCTTTTTTAGGAGTTTATAATCAGAAGCCTTGTGACCTATCTTGTCACAATTAAAAGCATCTGCCTAGGAATTTCTTTTTAAAAACTTTACATCTGGGACCCGTTTTAGGCTTATTGAATTTCTTCTTTTTGGTATTTTGTCCATGTTCGATAATATTTACCTTAGTCTCAAAAGAATTCAGCCCCTTCCTTTCTGAGCCTCTGTTGTCTTCTTCAATTTGAAGTCTAACAATTAGCTTCTCAATCAAAGCAGCCACTTGAAAGGTTTCACTCAAGTTCATTCCTTCAGCATGAATATCATGTAGAATAACTTGAAGCTCTTGAACTTGACTTACCACAGTCTTGGAATCCACCATTTTATAGTCTAGAAAATGTCCCACCATAAATTTCTTAGGGCCAATATCCTTATATTTATATTTCTGTCCAATAATTCCCACAATTGTTTAGTAGTCTTGATTCCACAATACACATTGTATAATGAATCATGCAGCTCATTCATGATATAATTCCCACACAAAAAGTCAAAATGATGCCAACTATCATAGGCTATCCTTATTTGGAAATCTTGCTCATTCTCCTTAAGAGTAGGAGCATCTTTAGCCAAGAACCGTGCAAGATTCAAGATAGTTAGGTAAAATAACATTTTCTGCTGCCACCTTTTGAAATTCAAGCTATTGAATTTTTCTGATTTCTCTCCATGGTTCACAGGTACCATTACAGGCACAACTAGAGAGATAACCCGAGCTGCAGAAGCCAATGACTGGGAACTATCTTGAACATTGGTAGTAGACACTGTTATCCATATCGCTGAAATAACAAACAAACAATATTAATTCCAAGAATTAATAACGAATTAACAAAAATTGAATTTGTCTTAAGATTGTTAGAAACTAGGAGTATGGTTAATTCAATATTCGAATAAAATGACAAGAGGAAAATAGAAAAAATCTGAGACTTATGTTCCATACAATATCTTTAAGACAAAATTTCCCCCTACCAACGGTGTTTAGAAAAAGTGGCATCTGTCTCCTAGGATACAACATATATCAGGTAGATCTTGAACACACAATACCCACTTATAGCGAACTGATTATATGTCACACTCTCTATCAGTTGAGAAAAAGAAGAAGAAAATGGAAGAAAAATATTTTCCCAACTAGAAACTATACGACAAGAGCCAACAACTCCTATTTATACTAGATGGAAGAGACATGAGATTAATTATGGTTAATCCCTTTAAAGGTTGACAATAATGCCTTTGTAACATGCAAATAATGGTGAATTTAATCTTTAAAACATCAAAAAGGAAAATTCCAAAAGACAATTCTGAAAAACAAACGATACGGGGGTGTGGATTAGTCATGCACATACTGTAGCACAACAACACAGGCATGTGGAATTGACATGGGCGTGTGAAACAACACAGGTGTATGAAATCAATATTATATACATACAATGACATGGCATGCCAAACACTTGGTCGTATCAAACGACACATGCTTGTCGCTGTGTCCTTCAATTTCTAGAAATAAAAAAAAAATCTAAAAATTGGGCTTGGTCCAGACCAATATTCCTGTATGTAGGTCGCGTACATACGCATCGACCTATCCAGTACCATGTATTTGCACCCTTCTGCGCGCGCGCAAGAGAGAGCCTTCCATGCTACTTTCTTACCCATATAAGAATGTATTTTACTATATAAACACAAGTCTAACTTTACATTTTAGTGATATGGGATAACTCCCACTTTCACTTTTCCTCTTTATATCTCCTTGGAAAAGAACTTACTTTAAGTTTCAATTTCTATTCACATATTCTTAATTTTAAGCATATGAATATATTAATTCATAGTTCTCATATCAAGGAACATATATCCGAGTCTTTCTCCTAAAATTGAGTTGTAGGATCCGTCCGAATTACTCTTTCAAAATAGCTTCTAATCACAATTTTTCCAACATTTTTTTTAAAAAGAAAGAAAGAAAGAAAGAAAGAAAGGAAAAGAAAAGAAAAGAAAAGAAAAGAAAAGAAAAGAAAGGAATTTGGGGAAAGGAAAAGAAAAGAGAAGACAAGCAAAAAGAAGTTGAAATGAATAGAGCCGAGACATATCCCCAAAGCTAAGAGTTGGTGGAAGGTGTTAGACGGGTATATCTCTCTTGAATTAAAAACACTAACATTAAGGTGGTGTTCATGGTTGCTAGTGGTTTTCTCCATCACTTGCGCCATTCCCAATCCCATAGACGAAACAAGTTGCATCTCTATTTTTAATAGGATAAATACATCCTTTATTTAGTTTTTATATTTTTGGAAATATATTATGAAATTCCTCAGGTTTGATTATAATACACTAGTTGGTCTCTCTTCTATTTTTGAATGGAATATTCTGTTAGTCAGCTAAAAAATATAAAAAATACCATTATTTTTTTTTTTGATAAATTTGATATTTTGTTAATTTAAAAAATATAATATTAAAAAAGAATAATAAATTTGATATTTTAGTTTCAATTAATGACATTAAAATTTTTTGATATTTTTTAGTATTTTTCTAAGACAAAAAAGAAGAGCAAATTTGACATTTTATTTATATGTAATGGAAAAATGTAACAGAAAGACTATATAATGTATTAAACCAAACTTAAGCGACTTTATAATATTTTTCTAAAAATAGAGGGAACAACTAATGTATTCAATTAAATTTCAAGAGGGTTATAGTAATTTATCCTTTTTAATATCATGAATTATGCATAGGCATCTTTGTTGTTGCATTTCCAATGTTTATTTTGTTTTATTGGTCCTTATATAGTACACCGATGTATCGGTATGTCTGTATATTAATTTGACAATTTTACATAAATGGAAGAAGGCCAACATATTTACAAAAAACTTGAAACTAAAGTTTTTTTCAAAATTACGGAAATTTAATTTTCACTTTTTCAAATTTGGAAACATAAAATATTGCACTAAAATATTTTATATTCAAATCTCTCTCTTGATCTCGTTTCTTCTTCAAATCTCTTCCCAAATCATTCAACCTCGTTTGGATTTCTCATTAAAACCAGAAATCTACTGCGGTCTTCAGCCACTTCACCAAATAGCAATTTTGCTTCATTATTTTCTATGATTTCCGATTACAACAACACAACATGATATGTCTATTTTCGTTCGTACTACACATAGAATGAATCAATGAAGAAACAATAAATTCTGCATTCGCCGATTATATTCAATCATCTTGCAATATTAACTTTGAAATCATAATAAGATATGCAGTATACATTTGGTAAACCATTGCTAAACATCTATTGCATAATGCTAAACAATTATTCGTAGATATATCTTACATATTGATAAACCTCTGTAAATCTCTAATAAATCATTGAAATATGATAAGAAAATAATTACAAAACTTTTGCTATGTTTTAAGATTAAATTATGATAAACCTTCTTTAATCCTTTCGTAAATATTGGTAAACCTTAGGAAAACCTTTGGTATAATTTGTAAACATTTGGTAAATCTCTAGTAAACCTAGGAAAAACCTTTGGTAAACTTTTGCTAAATATCTGGTAAATATTTAGTAAATTTTGGGAAAATATTTGCTAAATTTCTAGTAAATATTTGGTAAATTTGGAAAAACATTTGCTAAACTTTTGGTCAACCTTAGAAAAACCTTTGCTAAACCTCTAGTAAATATTTGGTAAACATCTGGTAAACCTTAGGAAAACCTTTACTAAACCTATGGTAAACTTTTGGTAAACCTTTAATTAATCTATGGTAAACCTTGGAAAAACCTTTGCTAAACCTACAGTAAATATTTGTTAAACCTTGGGAAAATCGTAGGTTCACTTCTGGTGAATATTTGGTAAACCATTGGAAAATCTTAGATTCACTTCTAGTAAATATTTGGTAAACCTTTAGTAAACCTTAGGTTCACTTCTCTAGTAAATCTTTGGTAAAAACTTCTAGTAAACCTTTGGTAAAACTTAGGGAAATTTTTGCTAAATTTTTAGTAAACATTTGGTAAACCTTGAGAAAACCTTTACTAAACCTCTGATAACATTTAGTAAATCTCCGGTAAACATTGGAAAATCTTTGCTAAACCTATGGTAAACATTTGGTAAATCTTTAACAAATTTATGGTAAACCTTGGGAAAATCTTTGCTAAGCCTATGGTAAATCTTGGAAAAACCTTATATTTGCTTCTGGTAAACCTTTGGAAAATCTAAGGTTTATTTCTGGTAAATATTTGGTAAACCTCTAAAAAACCTTCGAAACCTTAAGTTTATTTGTAGTAAACATTTGGTAAACCTCTAGTAAATCTTGGGAAAACTTTAGGTTCATTTTTGGTAAACATTTGATAAAATTTTTGGTAAACCTTTTGTAAACATTAGATTAATTTTTGATATAATATACTTAATATTTCATTGACAATTTTCAATTTTGCAAAAAGAAATGAAAAATATTCCAATAGTCATAAATCATAGTAGCAAGTGGGATGAATAACTGAATTATATTGATTTTAGAGTTAATGGCATACTAATTCTAATTAGTTGCAACTTTGACAACCTACATGGAATTTTGTATGGCAAACTCCATTTAAATAGAGAACTAAAAACCATTTAGATACAATACAAGTTGAAGGATAATTATTGACCTTTAAATATTGAGGAAAATACAAGTCTTTTGTTCTACTTAGAAATCAAGAAAAACCAGGCATATATTGCAAAGCTGCCACTCTGCATAACTGTACAGCAAATACCTATTGATGAAAGCTCTTTCAGACTTACTTATTTCGAAAACGAAGAGCATATAAGAGCTGAATCAGCAAATAGATATATAATTTCAGCATCAGAAAACTACTCGATGAATACTGAAGATCAAAACCAACCGATAGATTTCTTAGATTATGCAAATACATTATCAAAAGACGTATTTGATATCAACATAGAAGTTGAAAGTCCAATATCAACATTTATAATTGATGCAATAACAACTGAAATTGCAGAAAATCAGACATATGTAGACAAAGAGATATTAAAAAAGGTACTAAGCTTCTATGCAATAAACAAACACTTCTAATACAAAGTCAAAAAATCATGCACCAAGATTTACATTGCCATATGCTTAGACAACAATTGCACATGGTACATTAGAGCTTCAACAAAAGGTAATTTTTTATTTCCAAAAGTATTCTAAATCTTTGCTATACATATAGTAAAATTTGTGTAAATATGTAATGAATGTATTATATTTTCATAGTATACAATCATTAAACAATACTAGTAGGGTCAACCTTGAATTAACTTTTGCTACATTTCGGATAAACTTTGTGTAAACTTTAGGTTAACTTCTGGTAAACCTTTGTTAAACCTTAGATAAACTCTTGGTAAATCTTAGGTAATCCTTTGGTAAGCATTTGATAAACCATTGGTAAATCTTAGTTAAACATACGTTAAACCTTTCTAATATATTTTCACTAAATTACTTCTGAAACATCGTTCATAACTAACTAATATTATGATTAAAATTTTTATAATGGCAAGATATGCAAAAATGATTCAAGTCAAAAAATTCAATAACATTCATACATGCTCTCTGGAAATTAGATTGGCAGACCAAAGACAAGCAACCTTATCAATAGTTGTTGACTACATCAAATCAAAATATGATAGTGAAAAAAGAAAATACAAACCACATGATATTATAAAAGTGATGAATAATGATCATGGCAACTATATGAAAGCCTGGAGGTCAAAGGAGAAAGCACAAGAAATGGTCAGGGTAAACCAAAAAATTCAGGCTCATTTGCAGACCTGAAAAAAGGAGAACAATAATACATTTCTCTACATATTTTATGGCACTAGATGCATCAATAAAAAGTTAGAAACACTGCAGACCGATAATGGTAGTTGATGGCAAATTTTTAAAAGCAAAATACAGTGGAACAATGCTGACAGCATCAATACAAGATGTAGTTGGTAAAATCTTTCTACTGTCATTCTTAATTGTTGACACTGAAAATGATGCAGCATGGGAAAGATTCTTCACAAAAGTTAGAGAAATATTTGGTTGTCTTGAAGGAATGTCAATAATATCAAATAGACATGACAACATACAAAAAGTAATAAAAAAAATATACCCTGTGTAACACTCTCGACTTTCCCACATGCATTATGACATACATTTCATTTGGACATATTTATTTTATAAATGTCATTCACATAAAACATATGCATACATAGAGATTTTAGCTAGACGTATTCACGAGATAAATTTGACACGAGTCGGTTTATTGCAATAGGACCAAGTTGTACGTGTATAATTATAATTTAAATAAGAACACAAGATATTGAAAATTAATTAAATAAAATGATTAAATTTGAAACAAATAAAATTTGGCATAGTGAAATTAATTAAAGTAGACAATTTGACTGGATAGTATTTTTGGCACTAGGTACATGAAAATATGTAGAGAAAATAATAATAATTAATTTATTTATTTAAATTTATTTAAATGTTAGAAAAGTAAAAAAAAAAAGATGGGACAAATTGTCAAAGATAGAGATGAAGACTTTAAAAGCTGCCCTATACCTGTCATCTCTCCATCTTCTCCCTTTTAATCCCTTCTTTTCCCCTTAAAAGCTCCAGCACTAAGACATCCTTCTTTCCTTAATTATTCCACTCAAGATTGCACTAACTTAGCTTAAGCAAGGTGGTGGTTGGTCCACAGCATATTGGAGAGCCTTAAGGAAGTGAAAGACAGTAAGTTAGAGGTTTAGTAGCAAAAGAAAATGTGAGTTTAATTATCAAAAGATTTCTTTGGTACGTGTGATTATTACATGCTACATGTAATATGACTTGATTTGCTTTATTTGAATTACATGATTGCTATGATATGGCCAATGAGATTGTATTAAATGTAAAGTATAAGGCAAAAGTTGACTGAAATGTAAAAATGATTATTGCAAATGCATATGCATATGGACTTAAAAGGCGTTGTGACTAACTAAATAGCATTAAAAAGCAAAAGAAGAGGCCTATGGCCCAAACAAATGTTCAAAAGCAAAAGAAAAGGCATATGGCTTGACAAATGTGCAAATTTTACAAATGATCAAGCTAGCTAGCAAATGCAAATGTTCACATGGAAACCCGTGACAGTGTCTATTTAGTCTAGTCACAACAAAAAGAAAATGACATAAGCATAAGCAAATGAAATGTTTATATGATTTAATATGATATGATATTAATAAATAGAATGACATGTAAAATGTGTAGGAATGATGATTATTACTTTTAACTGTGATTGGCTTGGTACTTTGGAAAGCTTTTGATAATTATTCTCATTGAGTTGCATCTCATCAAATTGCATTATTTTCAGGCAGAGTCGAGTGATTAGCTCAATTTGGAGGTACATATCATATAGAAGACATGGATCACAGGTCTCCGGCCGAGCCTCACCAACCTCTCTCCTTGCATTGCACATATTTATAGGAACATGACATTTGTATTTTGGGTTGTGTGGCTGTATATGTATAAATTTGTAAATAAGCAATGATGTGTAAATGTGTATTTGGCCTTGACCTTTCTAACTGAAATAATTCAACATAGTATCTGAATTGTTAAAATATATGATATATGATTCAAAAAAAAAAAATTCCCTCATTATAACAGGACTATGTCTTATTTTATGTAATACATGATAACATGATACAAGTATAAGTGATAGCCACAGGTATAAGGTGTTGCACCCTGGGAGCTTATCAACATGAGAAATACCAATAGAAGTCGAAGATATAAAAGTGACACCACCACATGAAGGGTAAAAGTTGGAAGACCAAAGAAAAGAAGGATACAAGTACCATAGGAGAGAAAAACTCAAAACAAATGTAGCAGATATGGACAACATGGACACAACAGAAAAACATACAGAAATGTATAAAAATAAACAATATTTTCTTTGAATGAACAATAATTTTTAGCAATTATGAACAATATGTATGATGATAATATTTCTAAAACCTTTGCTATACATCTGGTATGTCTCTTTTAAGTATGTCAATGTATTTCTCAAACATCTGTACACTGGAAACCTCAAGTAAACATTTGACAAAGGTAAACCTTTGGTAAATCTTGACTAAACATTTGGAAAACCTTTAGTACACCTTTGGTAAAAACTTAGGTAAACAATTGGTAAACCTTTGGTAAAACTAAGGGAAAACATTAGGTTCACTTCTAGTATACCTGTGGTAAACCTTAGGTTCACTTCTACAATACCTTTGGTAAATATTCGGTAAACCACAACATTTACATCAGTACCTTTACACAAAACATTAAAATCAAATATAATAACAAAAAATATCAAAATATGAAAAAATATTGAAGCAATGATATAAATTTATAATATTTGTATTATATATCAAAATAAAAGAGTACATAGTACATAAGAAATAAAAAAAAAGTCAAAAGTTTTAAAAGTTACAACTAATACATAAACTAACCCTTCCTAATTTTCTTCAACTTTCTAAGTGCATGATCATCACCCTCGCTTTCAACGGTGCCATCCAATTTTCCTCGACTATACTTCCATAAAGACACAGCAACTTTAACTTCAGAAGGAATATCCTTGCCAAGGAAAAAGTGCTCAGCAAAGAGGCAAATAAATGCATCACAATTATTGAAAGAAATTAAAAACAAAAAATAAGAAAAGAACAATCACTTGATATATATATATATATAAAACAACAAAATTCAATACTCAGCAGATTTCTATTATGGCAGAACTTGAACTTCCACTAAATCAAAAGGATCTTCTGGATTCTTATTATCATACACCATAGACTTAATATATTCTTACCTCTTCCTATCATTTGTGCCAGCAAGGAAAAGAAAAAGTGGAAGCATAACACAATAAGGCTTCAAAGCATCTGCAGCAGCAACCCTTTATCGAGCACTAGACAATGAATTATATACATCTATACATTTGTCCTCAAAACTCAGCCTTTCCAGAATCCAATGACCCTTATATGTTACATAAACAAAAAAAAGAATATGGTCCACCTCCACCTATGGTGTATTATACTGAGGCCATAACCCCAATATAGTATCCATCATTGCATCATCAGAAATAGAGATTAGAGATCTATCTTTCTTATTAGCTTCCTCATACCATTTATAAAAATTAGTAATGTAAGAGTGTTGTAAACTTGACAAGACATTCTGGTCCATTTTTACCTCTTTTCATAAAGTAATAAAATATCATTTCATGGTGCTGCAAATAATAAAACAACTTAAATGTCAGTTACAAAAAACATAAAATGATCAGTATACTTTAGCTAAACTCTCATATATATTACTAAACTTTTATTATACAAAAGTGTAAACTTTCAGTATATTTATTGTAATCCTTCGGTATACTTTCATACTTAAACTTAGACTGCATCTTGGGTGCACTATAGATAAACCTTAGTAGAACAGAGGCAATCTCAAGTATACTTTAAGTAAACATTGGTATATATTGATAAACCTTACTGTATATAGGGTAAACCTCAACTATAATTTCACTAAACTTTTGTATATATTGGTAAACATTTACTATATATAATTAGTAAACCTTCACTAATGGTAAATGATAGATATACTTCCATCCACAAAGTAAACAATAAAATAAAAGTTTAGCTATGAATAAAAAACTTACAGTATCGTGCAAATAGCAGTTCATTATGCACAACTAGTAAAACCAAATCTTATCACAGGTAGTAAAAATCATAAAATCCATTTCAGGCTCAATTCTACTTTCACCTGCTCTATAAAAAGTAAAATAAAAATATCAGTAAAATACAAAAATTAAAAAAAAAGCATAAACAAATATCAAATAATAAAAATACATAACTTTACTTTTTTTTTCTCTTTAATTGACCTTTCAGAATCTAGTCAAGAAACAATGAATAATCACTATAAGCGGGCCCCTCATGAACAAGATCATTAAAAAGATATGACAATTTCAACTCTCCCATTGATTCAAGACTAGAATCCTCTACTACAAATCCAAATTTTTTGACAAAAGGAGATTTCATATGAGTACCTGGTTTAGTTTTTCTCTTGAAAACATTACCAACTGCTAGCCCTTTATGCCGCATTGTATCACATACTATAACATTTTTTTCTATTGGATTTTCAGAATGAGTAACAACATTAGCAATAGTAAATTTTACAGCTTCTGAATCTTTCTTTTCAGCTTGGCTATCAGGAGTGAGTGCCAACAAAGTAAAATATGGTTCAACAGCACGGACAACATCAACTTGATCTGCATGTTACAAAATATCGGTACACATCTATACACAGTATAACACAAAATAATAACATAAAATAAACATATGAAGAAAAAATTACCCATGGGTTTAACATATTCAATATGGTCCTTCACAATTAAGTCAGTCTTTTCAAAAAGAATATCATTAAAGAAAGACTCTAAATCTTTATTTAAATCTTCTCCAACCTTCTGAAAAATAAAAAAATGAATACGAATGAAAGCTCAACATACAATAAACATAATATAAAGTTTACATTACCAAAACATAAACTAGGTAACTATTCAGTGAACATTAGATAAACCTTAACCTTGAGTAAACTTTCAATAAACCTATAGTAAATCCTAGGCTTAATTTCATAAAAAATTCTTAACTTCACACTTTATCACAATTATATCTAATTATTTAAAAATTTGAATTTAATTATATGAACTTCTATTCTCGTAACAAATCTAGTCTCGGTATTATTGAACTACACTTAGAACCTTGCTGACCCAGACATGGATTGTCTAATCATTTTTATATGTCATCTGATTTAATTAAGCAATCCATGTCAGCGCCAACTAGATTCGGAATGTCTTTCAATGATACTAAAACTAATTTTGTTACAAAAATAGAATTTGATATAATTGTGACAAAGTGCAAAATTCATGATTTTTTATGTAATTAAGCCTAAATCTTAGGTAAACTCTAAGTTAACTTTAGGTAAACCGTGGCAAAATTAACTATAATTTAAGTAAATCTCCAGTAACCTATAGTAAACATGTGTATAAAATCTAACTAAAATTTCAAAACCAAATAGTCAAAAATATAAAAATAAAAGTTACATGTATCATTAACCACAAGATTTACTCTATCAATCTCATCAATTTGAATCAAAACACCTTTACTATAAAATGAATCACCTAAACCTTTAACATTCTCAAAATTTGGATCCTGCAAAAATATTAAAGTAATCAATCAACATATGGACAATAACAAATAAATATATACAGAGTAAAACTTTGAATAATATTTAACAATTCGAAAACAATCATTAATCAGTAAATACAAAATAAATCAAAGACAAAAATAAAAAAAGATATATAACTTGCAATTAGTTGAGAAACAACTACAAGACATTCAGCAGCTCCAATAACAGTAGCATCTTCATTTTTCTCAAAAATAGATACAATACAAAATGGATTACATGGATCCTTATCCAAACCAACAGAAGCAGCAAAAGAATGATCTTCATTATCTATATCCCTTTCATTATCTACATTATCTAAATTATCTATTTCATTATTTACACTAGCTACTTTATTTGAATAATCTTTAACACTAGTAACACCATTTCCTCCATCTTTACCTCTATCATTACCCTCTTTACTTTCTCTAGTATTAGATTCTTCATTAAAAATTCAGAATCTTAAGAACTTTCTTCATTTCTCTCCTTCATTTCTACATCCTTAGCTTTATCAATTTTCTTTTTATCTGAAAAAAAGACATCAACCTTTACCTCCAGAGATTTGAACCGTCCAAAAATCTCATCCACCTTCTCCTGAATGAATTATTTGAGAGAATACATCTGCTTCTTAATCCTGATCTGCCTATGGTAGACAGCTTTCTACATCTCATACATCTTTTCATCAGATTGATGAGAAGAAACTGTAGCATGTCTCAACACTCTTCCCAAAATGAGAAAAAGAAGGAGTTGATTCTTGGACAGCTACAACACTTTTTGGAAAAAGCTCAGACATCATTAATTCATTCTTCTCATCCTCTGTAGATATAATACTCCTCAAATTTATCTAGAATACAAACAAAAATAACCAAGTAAGAAATGTGATTCAATAAAAAGGAAAAATAACATATAAAATAAATCAATGGTATACTATCAACAAACCTTTGATGTAAAAGTAGGTAAAATCTGGTTAAACTTTTAGTAAAGCTTTGGTAAATTTTAAGTAAACTTTCATATAATTTGACTTATAAATTAAAAATTTTATATTATAATCAATAAATCAAAACACAAAATCTTAATACAGTAAAAAAAACATTTAATTTACAAACAAATAAAAAAATATTAAATTGAAAGAATAAAATATTAAAATAATAGAGAAAAATTACTAGAGAAGCACTCTTTTGAAAAAAGGAACTCTACAATGCTTTTGGAAAAGGAGTATAAATACCAAAATAGGACTAATTCAAAATATGTCGGATAAAATTTGTAACATGTGTGGCTAGTTTATCTTTAGCAGCCCTAATACATTCATAAAACTAAACTTATAGAGCCAATAGAAAACTAATAACTCTACACCCATACCTCTTTTTATCGTAGACCTTACTCTACACCGAGATCTCTCTTTATTGTGGACCTTACCCTTCAGCTAACTAATCATCTCGAAATAACAAATCTTACTGTAGGTCTCATAATCACTACTATCTATAAGGTTGAAATGCTTGATTGACACCAACTTTGACGATGGAGAAGCAAAAAAAAAGCCCCTCTAAAAAATACAAAACAACAATCTTTACTGCATCCTTATCATTCTGCCATTTTTCAGAAATAAAATGCTTCTCAAGAGTTTCCTTGCTCACCTTATCACTCCCACCAAAATTCTTTTCTAATAGACTATTGTTCTTATCCTTATAACCCATAACAGATTCATTACCAATACACTTCAACCTAATGATCAAACTAAAATTAAAAATGGAAAACCGTATTCATTGACCATCAATCAAAAACCATATTTTATCAATATTAGGTTAGTCAATTTCCCACAACAACAAATTATGCACCAACTAATTTTGTAACTTGAGTTCAGGAAAATCTAAATAAGCCCCGAAATAGGTCTTTCTAAACAACTCAACTTGCTCATCACTTAAATACTTTAATAGTTTTCCCTTTACTAAATCTTTCACAAATATACAGTTCAACTTTGCTATATAATATTGGTCAACATTCAGATACAATTTAACATCCTAAAAAAAAAGTAATCAATATATATCAAAATAATGTAATGTCAATGGTAAAAAACATAAAACATGAAATAACAAGAAACATAACATAACTTCAATAAAATTTGCATGAAACTTGGATAAAAATAAGGTAAACCTTATGACAACTTTCAGAAAACTTTGGGTAAACTTTCTACTAAGCATTAAAATTTCATCTTCTAAAAACAAATCGGCTAAATCTTATGTCAACTTTCAATGAACATTGGATAAACTTAAGGACATAAGAATTCAAGTTTTACATACACATTAGGTATTTTTTGTGTACATTTTCGGTAAATCTTTTATTAAGGGTTTAAATTTAATGTCTTCAGTATATTTTTTAGTAAATCTTAAGTAAACATATGATATACTTTCTGTCAACATTAAAGAAATGCAATATAAAAAACAAATCACAAGTTAAAAAATCACACTAAACACATAATCAATATAATTACTCAAAGATTTGAATTTATTTATCTAACTCTTAATCCAAACTTGCATTTCCCAAAACAAAAATAACAACAAAAAGCATATAATTTACAAAAAGCATCATAGCAAATACAAAAATCACACAAAAAAACATATAAAAAAACAAAATGACAGAAACAACAATAAATTAGAAAACATACATTTGATCAACTCTTTCCCTTAGATATAATAAGAGAATCATCACCGGCATTATTCAACTTAGTAGCTTTCCTCTTCTTCGAAACAACAACCTTTTCAATTCCCGATACTCATTTACACATCTGAGTACCTTTCCTCTTTTTTGAAACAATAATATTTTCAATTCCAGATGCTGCTTTCCTCATCTTACCAATAGTCTGACTGGAAGACCTTATTCTTTTTTATAGTGTATCAACCATTGAAATTCATAAAAACAAACCAAAAGGACAAAAATCAACAAAAGATAGTAACAAATAGAAACAACAAACCAAACACAACAGAGAAAATGAACCTATAGAAAATCAAAATGCCTTAACAGATGAAAATGACAAAGAAAACTTAAACAACAAGCTAAAACGGCAAGAGAAGTGAGAACATTTAGAGCCAAGAAAATAGGAACACGATTTAATGAGATAAGATATTTTCCATGTAAGAAAAAAACTATATAACTGAAAATAAAATTGGTAAAATTGAAAAAAATATAAAAGCAAAATAAAACTGAAAAAAATCTAAAAGGAGGTATTCTATGTAAATTCCTCTATTAATTTTTAGATGGATATGTATATAATTTGAATTATTTATTATGCGCATATATTAACCATTAGATGATATCTTGTGATCTATATTGTTCATTACTGCTAACACATCGATACATTCGACGTACTATAGAATGAGTCTTATTATATTATTGTTGTGAAAGAAAATGATGCCATAAAATATCTTTATTTGGTAGACTGAGTCTCCATATATTTATAAAAGGGTAAATTATTAATACACTTTTGAAGTTTGGTTGAATATATTAACTAATTTCTTCATTTTTGGAAATACATTATAAAGTCTTTCAGGTTTAGTTCAAATAAGTAAAAAGAACTTTTATTACTTTTGAATAGAATATTTTATTAGTCAACTAAAAAAATACTAAAAATACTTTTATTTATTTATTTTTTGGTTAAATTGTCATTTTGATAATTTAGAAAATACTATATTGAAAAGAATGATATTTTTGACATTTTGATATAAAGTTGATTATATTATATTTTTTTGATTTTTTTTAGTATTTCTTAAAACCAAAAAATAATGTAATGGAAAAAAAAATAATCGAAGGACTATCTAGTATATCAAATCAAATTTGATGGACTTTATAATACTATTCTTTTTATTAACATGCCTTACATGTAAATTATTATATATTAGACTCATCATTAATCACTATTAGGTTTTGATATAATTATATTTTATTAGCAAATAAGGTTTTTGATTCATTTTATTTTTCTGTAAATTGGATCTTAATGAGTTTTTTTTAAGCTAAAGTTCCTTAATGAGTTTCTATTTATATTTATAATTATTTTTATATTTTTAAAAATTTTTGTAATATAATTATTAATTTTATGTTGGAATTTTAAATTTATAATTTACTTAGTTTTTCTAGGTTTTTTATTACCGTACATTGCACATTATTTTTAGATATTGAATTCATCATTAATCACTATTTAGTTTTTATATAATTTTTTTAAATTTAATTTATCATTCTGATAGAAACAATTAGACCATAACTCCTATCTTAATTCGGTTTGATATCTGATTCTGATTAAAATTTCTAGTTTTTCATTAACATACATTGCACGTTATTTTTAGATATTAAACTCGTTATTAATCACTATTTAGTTTTTATATAATTTTTTTAAATTAATTTATCATTCTAATTGAAACAATTAGACCATAACTCCTATCTTAATTTTGATTGATACCTGAATTTAATTAACATCTCTAATTATTATCATTTAATTTTTTTATTATGGTAAAATTAAAATCTATAATGCTTTTCAAATTTCATATTATTTTATAGTATTTTATTCATAGTGAATTATAAGAGTTCATGTTTATCTTAAATTTCATTAAATTACTAATTTGTTCATTAGTAAGAGTCATATATAAAATAGAAATAGTAAGTATTTTATGGTCATTTTGTTTGTCCCCCGTATTCCCACTTAACGTGTCTTATACGTAATTATTAAATACTAGACTCATCATTAATTATTAGAATTTGGGTGAGTTGGAATCATTTTCTTAGTTGGCGATGAAAATGTATATGGATAGAATTTATAGTAGGGTCTCGAAAAATAAGTAATTTCTACTAGGTCCTTATACTTTTTTTTTTAAGTTCATTGGGTTTTTTATTGGTTGGAATTAGTTGAATATATAAATATAAAATAAATAGAATATATATTTAATATATAATGATAAAATAATAAAATATAATATAATATGAAAATTTTAAATTATATAAATGTAAATTTTATATGTTATATATTAATATATAAATAATAAAATATATTAAATATATAAATTTAATATTTAATAAATAATTAGTATTTAAATAATAAATAAAATAATTACAAAAAATAATTATAAATAATATAAATTTGATTTTATATTCTAAATAATATTTAATAATAAATAAAAATATAAAATTAAATAATATTAATAAAAATATTAATGCAAATAAATAAAATAAATGTATACCTCCAATCATTTTATTTGATTCAAATAGCTCTTAAATAGTGATTTCATATCACAAGTATACAAATATTTATTTTTTTTTTAAATTTGACTTTTTTCATATGCAGGTTCTTCATATACATGTCGCATTTGATGATTATATCTATTTTTTTAGGTGTATCTTTGGTATGATATATAGGAATATAAGCCTTAAATATAAGGTTCAAACTCTTTCATTAGTTAATAATCATATATTTTTAAATAAAAAAAATCTTGGTAGCAAGTTAAATTTTACCTATTCATTATCTATAATATCATATCAAAAGGCAGATATATAGATAAACTATATACGCCTTTAATTAATATGATAAAAAAATAAAAAGAAGGAACAAATTGATTTGAAAATGCAGATTACTGCCTATTAATTGTTTTTTTTGGGGAATTTTAGAGGTGCATTTACAAATTTAGGCCAAATACTATAAGAAGCAGGTGGTAATTAAACTACATGTGTATATTAATCCAGACTTTGATGTCAGCCAAACAAGAGGCAAATAGGCAATTGTTGTAAAACCAGGTTAGGTTGTTGGTTGATATAATAATTATATGCTATACCCCAACCCAACCTGAACCAACTGCGGATTACCTTCTTCCACTGCTTCTCTCTGACTCTAACTATCAATTTCATCTTTTATTTGTATAATTGAGTATTATTAATTCATAATATATATATATATATATATATAACAAACCTATATTCCCGCTTCATGCCCCTCATAAAACACTCAATTACTAAGCTATCATAATTAAGAATCGTCTAAACTTTCCAATTACTTGTAACTTAATTTATTTAACAGTACTTGTCTATTCGTACACTGCTATACATTTACAGACCAGACGTAAACCGGCCGCAACCAAAGTGCAAAATTTTTGAAAAAATTTGGACTTCTCATTCACACCTATCCTAACCTATTTAATTTTTTTTGAAAACAACAAATACGGATGTGAAACACATGACTCAAACACTCACAGGAGTTGATGACCAACCCCGGCCCCCTGTGTTCTACTCATCCAAACTTAAATCAAAATTACACTCTTGTTGCAGTTTTCTTCCTTCTTAATTATTTTTCTTTCTTCTGTCCAATATACGTGATCTTCAACTCTACGGATCGAAACACACTCTCAGTGTCCTCGTTTCTATTACTGGAAGCTTTTTGAATTGTCCAGAAATTTCTTTTTCCCATGGATTACAATTATTTAACCTTCTCTCTTTTTTTTTTTTTGAAAAAAAAAATATTAACTAGTCGTTAAATTAATATATATTCAGTTATTATAAGAGTATATAATTTGCTTATGTCCATATATTAATTATCAATTTTTATTATTATTTAGTTTAAGATATTATCCCTGTATTTTAGCATGAAAAAAAATACAAACAATATTAAATAAATATATTAGTCTTTGCATTAATACAGATCCTACCGCCAGTGTGCTATGTGTGTATATATTCCTTCTTATAAATGGAGTACAGAAAATACCCACCACACAGTTTCCTATCAAAATATTAAAAAGAAAAAGACAATATCTCATAAGTCAAAACAACTTTGTTAGACTAACCAAATTTAATTTGTATCATAATTTTAATATGCTGATCTACTGTATATGTCTGAAAGCAAATCATATAATTAATTTACTTAATTAATATATATATATATATATATATTGGTAGACTGGACTATTTCCTGGTTGAAGCGTAGACATATTAATATTTTTATTTCTTTTAATTAAGGTATTTTTTTATGGAAATCGAACTCGATACTAACACTACAATCTTCAGCCGCCATTAATTGGTTAATTAATTTATTCTACATATAAACTGAGATGTTCTACATTGATTACCAATAAGGTTAAAATATTAGTCACCTAATTTGAAAACAGATACTTCACATTTCTTTTCACTGTCTCCTATATATGGCCCCACCACTCTAATTACATAGTAGTATATGTTTGTTAATTACTCTTAAATTAAAAAAAATCATAATTAATTTGATAATTCCCAGTACTTACACCGGCCAAAAGTCTAAATTGCTATAAGAATAAAAAGGCCACCATTACCATTTTCCAAGTTCCTAATCTTTCTCAAATTTCCAAGTTCCATACATCCACTTCACACATACAAAAATCTTTCTTCAACCTTAATTATACAATCTCTTGCATTCATATATATAAGCAAACAAGTTTGTTTGTTTTTTTTTTTCTTTTCTGAGAAAAAAGCTAAGAAAATTAATATTCATCATTTTCCATTAATCGAAGAATGAGTAGTGATATGATGATGGGTTACAGCAAGATTGGAAGGAGATCATGGAATGGAAGAGGCAGCCGAGGATTCAGACTAAACCCCAAAAGATTTACAGTTCAAAGGCTGAGGTCAAGATTCGTATACTTGTTCAGACTTTTGAAGAGGTGGAAATCTTCTTATGGAGAAGCAGTTCAATCTTTGAAGAGAAGTATGAAGAGGAACAATAGCAGCAGCAGCAGAACAAATTTAGTAGTTCAGGACTGCAGAATCAGAACTTTTGGTCGATCTAATTCTTTCTATTCTGAAGCCATTGCAGATTGTTTGGAGTTCATCAAGAGGTCTTCCTAAAGCTTCTGCTCCATATCTTTTTTTTTTTTTGCACAAAATTGATTTTGATGATCTTTGTCCAAAGGGTTTCTGTCTCTTTTCTCTCTATGTATATTTCATCCTGAGTTTTGGAGATGTCATGAATTTAATTTCTTGACCAACTAAAAAAAATGAAATCAATGTTTGAGGTTACTCTTCTTTTTTTTTTTTTTTTTTGCTAATCATTACATTTATTTTTATAGGTTAATGGTGTGATCATATGATGATTTTTTTTTTCAGTCTGAATCAAATTTTTATGGACAAATTCTATTAGGTTCTGTTATGTCATGTATGAAAAGTATGGGTATGATATATACAACATGGGGGTGGTAAATGGGGAAATGGCAATTAATCTTGGCGAGGAGGGTTCAAAATTCAAACGGCAGGTATGAAAATGAAGATTGTAAAGCTTTGTAGTCAGTGTATTACCACCTAATGCGTTGCTATTATTTGACTAATTGAACAAAAGTTGGATTAAAAAGAAAGAAAAATTTGCAATTATCATCGTATTTATAGGCTAATTCAAAAATATATTGATATACATTTAATTGTTTATTTTTATTAATTGAAATAAATATAATATATATATATATGTCATTTAATGATTGAATTAGTTTATAGATTATATAATAATTTCTATAAAAAGAAAGGGGGTGGGTGATCCTATTAATCAGTATCCAATTGGCATAATAATGTCTTTGGAACTTTATGAAAAGGTCATAAGTTATGCCTTAATGATGAGCTTAATTAATTAATGCCCTGGCGCTGGAGGTATCTCTAATTCTTTATAATCATTAATCATGTTTCTTGCTAATTACCCACTTTTTCTTTTGGTAACTTTCTTTCTTTCTTTTTTTTTTTTTAACTGTTTCTTTCGGTAAACTATTAATAGTGCAGTGGCATAAAAAAAAAAATCTACTTATTCACTCAAAAAAACTACTTCATGCTCTCTCGTTCAGAAAAAAATAGGCTTATTTTTTATTTCTGTCATATCATATTATAGACTATTTATCTTTTTTAAAGTGTAGTAATTTTGTTCAATACAAATATACTCCTATTTATATATATCTTTATTAAATACATCTAAATGTTTATTTTTTTTTTCAATTTTTATTTTAAATAACTTTAAAATTGATTGGGATTTATATGAGTATAAATTTAAATCTTGCATTAAAAAAATCAAACGGTTATTTTTAAGATAATAATAAATAGAGAATATTTTTGAAAAAATATTAAGCAAAAACTATTAGTATAACTAAATTAACTAATTTTCTTAATATTCATGAAAATAGAAATAAGTCTATTCCTTCTTGACAAAAGTAGTATAAGTCAATGCACAAATTATAAGATGGACTCTTGTCCACCTTGCATGGCGGACCAGAGGTCTTTTGCATGTGTAAAAAGCGATAATAATTTTATAAAATGAAGCAAACTTATACAACTATCTAAACACAATGACAATTTTATAATATTTATAAATTTCTTTTAAGTATCTCAACGTATGTAAATTCATTTGTTAACTTCTAGAGGTTCATTATATAGTAAATATAGGTTTATTGAATCTTAACTACATGTTCATTAAATTTGAGTGGTAGACTCATTACTTTCTATTTAAAACTCAGGTTAAATAAAGGTTCATCAAGTACTTACTACAAGTTCATTGAATTTTAACCACAGTTTCATTAAACTTGCTTAATTTTTTGTGTGTTTATTTGTTTGTTTAGTTGTAAATTAGACGTTCATTATTTTGTACATATAGATTCATTAATTGAAATTCTTTTATGTTCATTTGTTATGGAGTGGAAGTTTATCATAATTATTATGTATTGTATCAATAAGTGTTAATGAACTTGTCATTGAAGTTTTAATGAACCTATATTGTATAATTAATGAACATGTAACTAATAATCAATGAATCTGTAGTTAACACTTAATGAACTTATGCATAAGAATCAATGAACCCTGATAAATGTCAAATTAGATATATATTTTATATTTAATTCTTCCAAATTTAAGATAAATATAACTTATAATGCATGAATTAATTTCCTATTTTATTTTTATGGAGAATATTATCAAAAAAGGAAGTAATGAGCCAAAAAAGAAGATTTTAAGGAGATAATCAAGGAAAAAATTGTAACTGCCCAGACTATTGCAGTTTATCAAAGGAAAGGAGTTCCAACACGCCCATGCCTAAAGCATAAAATGAAGAGATATGAGATTATGTCCAAATTAATTCTGATTTTCTTAGAGATATTCTTTTATTTATCTTTCAAAATCAGTGTGATCTTGTTACTTATTCAATAAATTTAATTCTTATCTAATTCTTTTAGAATTTTAATTCTTATCTAGTTTAGGATTCTTCTCCTATAAATAGATGTTGAATCAAATGAGAGAAAAAAAAACATATCTAGTTCCATCTCTAGTTTTCATTCTTAATTTCATTTTAGCATTAGTTTTCCGTATGTGGTTAATTTTCAATTTTCTAGTCAAAGTTGTCAAAGATTGGTTTTAAATAAATTATGAGAATTTATTTTTCATCTATTTTCTAGTTTAAGTGTTTGAATATTTTCTACTCGTATTTAATTTATTCACTTCATGAATAAATTCCAGCTATTTAGGTTTTTAAATCCGTAAATGTTTAATTAATTCAATAGAATAGCAAATCAATGCTCTTAATGAAATTAAATTATTACAGAGTATTGGTGGAAACATAAAAAAATATTTAATCTGAATTTTGTGCTTATGCCACGTTCTTCTCACATATGTGAACTAATTTTTGATTCTGAAACTGAAAAGACAGCTCGTAGTTTGAGGAAAGAAACCAAACAAAAATCAGCCTCTTCTTAATCTAATCCAAAAATTGATTTTGATTCAAAAGAATAAACCATGAATGTTGTTGAGTAAACTTTAAGGAGGATGGCAAACCCAAGTGTGTGCCAACAGCCCTTATGCATTGAACTTCCAAATCTTGAGGTAAGTTTTGAATTAAAATATGGTTTGATTCATTTATTACCTACCTTTCGTGGTCTTACAATAGAAGATCCTCATAAACATCTCAAGGAGCTCCATATGCTATGTTCTAGCATGAAACCACAAGGAGTAATACATGAACAAATTAAATTAAGAGCCTTTCCATTAATCTTGACTGAAAGAGCAAAGGATTGGTTGTATTACCTTCCTTTGAGATCAATTACAACATAAGAGGAATTAGAAAGACAATTTCTTGAAAAGTTTTTCTCTACCCCTAGAGCCACAGTAATCAGAAAAAAGATTTGTAGAATTCGTCAATTTAGTAGAGAAACTTTGTGTAACACCTTATACCTATGGATATCACTTATACTTATATCATGTTGTCGTATATTGCATATAATGGAACATAGTACTGTTTATAATGAGGGATAATTTTTTTTTTGGATCATATAATATTATCACTTTGCAACATTTGACAGCTAAGCATCACATATATTAACAATTCAGACACTATGTTCAATTATTTCAGTTGCAAAGGTTAAAGCCAAATACACATTTACACATTATTACATATTTAATAATTTATAGATATGCGGATAGACAACCCAAAATACAAATGTCATGTTCCTATACATATGTGCAATGCAAGGAGAGAGATTGGTGAGGCTCGGCCGGTGACCTGTGATCCATGTCTTCTATATGGTATGCACCTCCAAAATGAGCTAATTACTCTTCTTTGCTTGAAAGATGATGCAATTTGGTGAGTTGCAACTCAATGAGAATAATTATCAAAAGCTTTCTAAAGTACTAAGTCAGTCACAATTACAAGTAGTAATTGTCATTCATACACATTTTGCATGTCATTCTATT
>CATIWF010027240.1:0-34044 GCA_949630135.1 Balakata baccata
ATTATTATTATTATTATTATTATTATTATTATTATTATTATTATTATTATTATTATTATTATTATTATTATTATTATTATTATTATCACATTTTTACATAAATCTAGTTCCATTTGTCTTTTCTGAAATGCAATTTAATCATGTGGTATAATCTAATCAAATTAATTATGTTAATCAATTCAATTTATCTTAATTTCTAATTTAGTCGTTCACTCTCATACTTATTCTAGCTAGACCCTAATTAACGAGCATTACAGTTCATCATGTCTATCCTCCATAGGCATGACAAAATTGGTCCACCCTATTTCTTCAATAATATGCAGAATTTCGTCCTTCACCCCCCATTTGTCAAGATCATAAAGGACCAAAGTGCGGTTGAAAATCAATTTCTTGGAGGGGATTTGTGAAATTTTTCTTAGATCTATAGTTTATGAAGTAGAGGAATCATCAGAATATCTACCACTAATAGATTTTTTGTTAAAGGATAGCCTAACTCTCCCATCATGATATTGGGTTACTTGTTTCAACTAGGCATTAGGCTTTATGAGCTCGGTAGGCTTAGATCAGATAATTCCTTCTAAGATCTATTCTTCGGAAAGAGATATTTCTCCTCATTAGATACTTCTAGGTATTACAGCATTGGCTTTGATAAAGTCTATTTGTAAAAAAAAGAGTTTCACTTTTTTTACTATAAAATCTAGCACCTGTGTTAAAAGCATACATCATGGCCTTATAATGAATTTTAAAAATAAGGATGGCCTAACTCTCCCATCATGATATTGGGTTACTTATTTCAACTAGGCATTGGGCTTTATGAGCTCAGTAAGCTCAGGTCGGGTAATTTCTTCTTGAATCCATTTTTTGAAAAGAGATATTTCTCCTCATTGGATACTTCTAGGTGTTACAGCATTTGGCTTTGGTAAGGTCTATTTATAAAAAAAGGGTTTCACTTTTTTTACTATAGAATCTAGCACCTGTATCAGAAGCATATATCATGGCTTTATAATGAATTTTAAAAATCAAAGCAACTGGAATAGAACCCTCAAGCATTTGGTAATTATGAATTTTAATTTGTAAAACCAAGGATTTTAATATAATTTTATCATTTAAAGAAACAGAAAAATTTGGGTAATAATTAAAAGAAATTGGACCCATGCATAAACTAGATTCAACAGTACTTAACAAAAAATCTTCAAAATTTGTGAATTTGACATCTCTAAGAACAATAGGAATATAAGTGTTTAAACCTTCTTTGGTTAAGGGTTTAATTCCTACTTGAACTAAACATATATGAATATATTTGTATTTTCTATCTTTGTGTTTTTTCAAGGAATGTTAGACTAAGTAACTGGATGGTTTCAAAAGTTTTTGACAATTATATATTTACTCTTCAATTTTGATAGAAAAGTAAGTTCTGAAGAGTTCATATTTAGAAGTTTTATAAACTTGATCTCTATGTACTCTTGATATTTTCCAATTATCTATGTATTTTTCAAAATCTTCTATTATAATTTTATCATTATTTACTATCTTTCTAGAATTGTTGGAAGAAGTGGAATATGTGTTAAAAAATTTAGTTCTACAAAAAATGGTATCCATAATTTATGGTTTTATAAAAAAAATTAAGATCTCTCTATAATTTTAAGCAATTTCTAGATATTATAGCCTCTAAATACAAATGCTTGCTTCTCGGACCTTTCTAAGCAAGGAACACTTAAAGAGAACTTAAATATCTAAACTCAAACTTTATAGATCTGAAAACAACTTCCTATATACTACCCAACCTTAATTTTCTTTATAAAATCTCTCTTATTTTCAATTAATCTTTGATTTTGGGCTCATATGCAAAGTAGTTTAAACTCTAACATTTAAAAGAGAAATGAAGCAGGATATATATACGCACAGATTTTCAAATGCAGGTCATTGTATCACTTGATTGTCCATAATCATACATCTCAAAGCTACAGTAATGAAATACGGCGTAAAGAAATTGGAGCAATTTTTCTCATTTCCAATTGTGTTGCCAACAGCTTGACTCTTTATAGCTCCTCATGTAGAAGGAAAACAACCTCAAAAATTTCAACCATGAAGGAGCATACTTAAGACATACTAATGCAATAAAGCAATGGCAATTGGTGAAGTTCAATTCTTGGTAGGCTTAGTTGTCAGCCCGAACCCGAAGGCAAACAGAGGATCATAATGTCCATCACCAACATTCATTGGCAGTTGATCTACTGTCTTGAACCAGGTACGCGAAAGCTTTCCGGTGAATCCATAGTTACCAAACAGAACATCAGCAACACCTTGACCTTCAGTTCCTGGAAGCCAAGCAGCCACGAGAGCATCTATGGTTGAAAGATAGGGCTGGATCACAACCGGACGACCAGATACGATGACAACGACACATTTCACACTTCCACATACATTGTTTATAGTACTTGGACCAGGCTCAGGTATTGTTAGATTAAGATTGTCACCGAATGTTTCTGCATAGGGTGGCTCACCAACTACGACTATGGCATAGGAAAACTTGTTAGACTTGACAAAGTTTGCATCTGGGTTCTCATTGTACACAACTTGGGTGTTGCGATCAACTGTATTTTTCACCGCATTTAGAATCGTAATACCTGTTGATGAAAATATTTCGTCAGTGATCATCGTGCAGCAACAAGTTGAAAGTTCCTATAAACATTTTCTCATAGGTCATTTTGGAAACATACCAGATGTGAGATCATTGCCGCCAAGACCCTGCCATGTAATTGTCCAGCCACCGCATTGATAGCCCAAGTTGTCAGCATGGCTTCCGGCAACTAGTATCTTTGCTGCTTTCTTGGGAAGGGGCAGCAATGGTTTATCAGCAGATTCGCCATTCTTTAGCAGCACAAGTGATTTCCTTACGGCCTCTCTTGCTAATTCTCTATGTTCCTGTTGAAGCCATATCATGTGACAAACAAAACCAAATTCAAAATCTGGGAAAAAATAAATGAAAAAGGCATCTAAGCCTTTTAAAGCAAGAAGATTGAATCTGCAAACCTGACTGCCAAGTTGGTTGACCAAACTGAGATCAGCAAGTGGCTTTTCGAAAAGACCCATAATAAATTTAACTCTTAAAATTCTTTTTACAGCATCATTTATCCTGCTTATGGGGATAATTTTGTTCTTCACTTGATAGGTTAGATCATCAATGAACTCTGTGAAGTTATAGGGAACCATGACCTACAATACAAAAAGGGGGCACATTAGAAATTAAAGAAAAATTAAGAAGAAAATCTAGTATTTTGAGAACAATCAATATAGGATTGAATACTCCAATTTTTGAAACTCAAACTTGTAGTCACTGAAGACGAATATTGTGAAATAATGTTACAGATAATTAAAAAAAAAGTTTACTCACCATGTCAATTCCCGCACCAACTCCAGCTTCAACAGAATATGAATAATTAGCATGTGGAGGAGAAGTAATCCTGTCAATCCCCTGCCAATCTGATATTACGAACCCCTGAAATGTGTCCATGATAGAAACAAATTATATCTTGGATCTGTTTCAATTTATTTCAGTCAAGCGACTCGAGGGAAGAGAAGTAGAAGATATTCAACTCAACAAATATTTTTACCCTGAACTTCATCTTGTTCTTGAGGACTCCAGTAACAAGATCATGATTAGCATGCATTTTCTTTCCATTCCAACTTGAGTAGGAGACCATGACTGTTGCAACTCCCTTGCTGATAGCATTAAAATATGCTGGCATGTGGGTATTCAGCAATCCGTTCCAATTTATCACAGTATTATTTTCATTGATGCCCCTAGTCGTGCCGCCATCTCCAACAAAGTGTTTGGCACATGCTGCAACCTTGGTCCTAGTGAAAATAATTGATTAAGGGAAAATGATGATCAATCTTTTTTTCCCCAAAACAAGACTAAAGGTTATTAAGGTTAGTTAAAAATTCAAATTACAAAATCGCATCCCTTGGTGAATCCCATTAAAGCCGTTAAAGTATGTATATTAAATCTCAAGCAAATTTCAAAAATTGATCGAAAAGACATTCTCCATTATGCATAACCCAATGAAGAAAAAACAGGCATCTGATAAAAAATTCCCAGCTTCTGCCTATGCAAATTTTAGTAGTTGATCACCAATAAATTGCAGGAAAAAAAAATTATTTTTATACAGTTTATACCGCTGCACTGACTGACATCTTCAAGACTAATATTAAAAGGACTTCTAAAAGGAAAGTGATGATCAGACCAATCATACAGCATTTTTCTTATGATTAGCATGGTAAAATATTCTCCAATCAAGTGTTCCATCTTCTATTGTGGATACTGAGATCCAAATTGTCAATTCATTGACAAAAAATTCCTTTGCAATTAATTGAAACTACAAGGTGGATTTAGCAGTTTGATTAATGTTATCAGATGAAAATAGATTTAGCAAGTGGGATCTCAGTGCTTTTCAGCATGGTTAGCTCCTAGGTTGAAATGCTGTTTCAAATTTTTATTAGGCAAGGAATATAATTTCCCCAAGTAGCTACTCTAATTGGACCACTACATCAAATTAGAGAAGGGAGAAATTTTTAGGTAGATTGGATCTACCATATTATCTATAGATCAATCTAATTATATAATATGTATTTAATTGTTTTATTTTTATTGATAGATGTGAGAATAAAAATAAAACAATTAAATACATGTCATTATGTAATTAGGTTGGTCTAATAGATCCGGTCTACCTAAGAATTTCTATAGAGAAAAGATATTTTACACCATCTTCAAAAAGTGAACTTATTATCTCAGACACGGAAGCTAGAATTAATTTAAGGGCTAATGTGGCCATCTAATCTATCAGTGGTCTTTTCTAGAGAGCGTGCTGGCACGCCAATAATGCCTTCCACATGATGAGTTCGAGACCACTGAAAAAGAGTTTACATCATGCAAAATGGTAGTGACTCACCCATAAGTTATTGACACTGACAATTTCCAAACAGCAAATAAGATGATGCAACTGCCCATCTTATGGATGAATATTACACCCTTAAATTGGTATAAAAATGCCATTTACACATATTAATTCTAAAAATTACTTATTGCACATATAAAGTAATAAAAAGCATAACCTGTTCGCTCTTATGAGACACGTGACAAAAAGTAGTTGAGGGTAAGAAATTATTTTTCACACGCATAAACTATTTCACTTTTTTATTTTAAGTTGTGTCTCCGCAAGGGTGCAAATATTACATCTTTTACTATTTAAGGTAAAGATTAAATGATTTTTTAAACTGGAAGTATGTAAATGATATTTTTATTACAAATTCAGAGGTGTGTTTACACGGAATGCCAATCTTAAATTGCAGAGGGCCAGTAAGAGACTAGAAGACCTACACAATTTGTGTTTGTCATTTATGTATGTTCCATATCTAGAGAACAAAATGGTCCACCATGCGGGCCCTATTCATGGAGTGAGGCCGCCGTATAAATATCCAATTAACCTCACAGCATGTGAAATGTGAAAAAAGAAATAAGAATATGATGCAATCAAACCTACTTGAATTTTCAAATCTGGAACTGTCAATTTTGGACTCAAAACTAATGTGAGGACCTCCCTTGAATACAGACCAAAACACAAATATATATATATATATATATATATATATATATATATATATATATATATATATATATATATTCCATAAGCATAATCTGCGCCAGAAATTCACATATATTCCATAAGCATAATTTGCGCCAGAAATTCACCATGTCAAATCAATAGACAGATAAAGGAAGGATTTTTCTGTAAAGGCACTTACTTTATGGGAGCAACAAAGGGAACTCCCTTTTTAGAATTGGCTGGAAGGTCTCCTTGTAGACCAGGAATAATCTCTGTCATTTCTTGAACAATTTTATGATCTTCACTATAGCTTTCATAGCACCTACCCCATCTTGGATCCCTGCAAACCTGTGATAGCAAAAGAAGATAAATATAAAAGAAAATAAAAAGCATATTACAGAACTTGATGGATACAATCTAGAAAATGTATTCATCAATGTGTTGTCATTTTACTTACAGCAATACAAGGAGCAAAGACATAGGGGATTCCTGTAGCTCTAACTTCAAGAGCAGTTGCTTCCCCAATCCTTTTGACAAGCTGAGGATCCCTGATGCAAATCAAAACTGTCACTGTTACAGTATAATTTTACCACAGAGCTGATTATTTTACTAATATACAGGGAAAAAGGAACAAGTCAACAAAAATCTTTATGCATACTGTTTTATCCTAGAAAGGGAGACAAGGCAATAGGGGGTTAATTTCATTTATGGTTCTTATTGCAATAAAATCACATAACTTCTTTTCATTCCAAAAAAGTCGTTTAACTATATTTCTATTTCACTACAATCACTTCCAGCTAGTTTTTAAATATGGGTCACCGGAAATCTGACAAGGAAACTAACGTGTCACCGGAAATTTGCCGTAAGTGTTTTTAGTGAAATGAAAACATAGTTAAGTGACTTTTCTATGACGAAAAAAAGTTATGTATAATTTTACTGCAATAAGAACAAAATTTAATGACCATATATAAAATTAACACGTCAATAGGTTCTAAACAGTGAAAGTGCACAATAATTCAAAAGGTTTTAGAATTTATGGAAATTTGGAATTTTTTGTGTAAATTTGTGGAGGATTCCAATCAACTTAGAAACTTCACACCCTTTTAAAATAAACACACAATTGATGTTAACACTCCAAAATCCCTGGTTATTGAAATGATAATTTTTGGACTCAATTAGTGAACCTGGACATATCATCAGTTCAAAAGAACAATGAATTAACAAATTCCAAATCCTTTTATCATTAGTAACTGTGACCCAAGTGGGAACTAAAACTTTAACAAATCAATTCTCCAAGTTTGACATTGTTCTGAACACAAGAATGCACATACTCATAAAATTAGGTACTCATGAAGGCATTTCTTCATATTTGCATACCTGGTAGCTCCAAGTCCCACATTGTGAGGAAATATGGTGGCCTTGTACACATTGTTGTGGCCATGAACCGCATCAATCCCATAGATCATGGGAATTCCAAGCCGGGTTGATAGAGACCCCTTCTGGATAGTATTTACAGCATTAATCCAAGTCTCAGCTGAAGCCGTAGGTGCTGGCACACTTCCTCCACCACTGAGAACACTCCCTATACACAGTAAACCACCCAATCTAATACTACTCATCATTCAAAATAGTACCATTATGATCCAACAAAATTCAAAAAGGTACCATTCTGATCCAATAAACAAGACAAGTAAGCATGTGAAACCAAATGGAATTACCTATGAAATACTTCTTCATTACATCTGGCGTTGCAACACTGCGCTCAATCTGCACCATTTGCCCAATCTTTTCTTCTAGAGTCATTCTGCTCATCAGATCTTTGATCCTAACACCCAATGGCTGTTTTGGATCTTTGTGTTTGAGATACTTATTTTCTCCAGCAGCAGCAGCCAAGCAGCACAATAGCAGAAATCCCCAAATGGGTATTGAAAGTCTCCCCATTTTAGTACTCTTATCTGTAAATCAACCATTAGTGAGTAACAAGGCTCAAATGCAACAGTTATAAATCAAAATGATGCTCATAAAAGTTGCAATAAGCAACTTAAAAATCAAAGCTGAATCAAATATCTAGGAGACTCGAGCAGGAAAAAGAAGTAAAACATAAAGCGGAAGATACATATAGACATAAAGGAAGTTCTGGAACAATAGCAAGCAGCTTCATTGTCATTTTAATAAACACACTAGTAACAATAGAGTACATTGTAAGCGTATGAAATGCAGAAACGAGAAAGAATAACTGAGAATGTGCTTCTTACGAACTTACATACCCAGAAGCTAAAAGTTGAAAGAGCGAGAGAAATAGAAGAAAGGAAGGAACAAAGATAAAAGAATAGATCTCGGATTGGAAAATAAACTGCTATTCACTCCCCTGATTCAGAGAATAAGTCCCGATAACCAAGGCACTCGCCAAATGGTCTGCCCCTGCTTATATAGAAACTTTATGATTTCTTCCCCCAATAATTTATGATAATATTCTCCTCAATTATTATTTTATTTATGGATTGCCCTATCCAAGTTTTTGAAAAGTGCAATTGCAATTTGTAAGAAGTATATTCAAATAAACTATATTTAATTCTGGATGGTGATTGAATTTTATATTTATATTCAATTTTTATGTTTCAAGAAATTCAGTATTCATATTTATAAAATAATTTTTTTAAGAACATTACACTATATACCAGAGTGTTTTTGGAAGGAGTGGTATCAAACTTGAGACCTGATCGGTGAAATCTTCAAAATAATTTTTAATATTTAAAAATCTTAAAAATATAATTTTTTTAATATCTCACAAGATTTTAAGTTATCTACAACTTTTTGGAACAATTGTATACTAAATGTAGTTCAATTCGTTTTAAGAATTATCGGTGACAAATAAGGTTTAATTGATAAAAATATTAGGATAAGAAAAAAAAATTATTTACTTTCCTATTTTATATTTTTCATAAAGAAATAAATTTAAAGATAGTTATCCATTTATCGATCCCTTGTGTTTATCTATAAAGAAATAGATCAATATAAATAAAAAATTGGTATTTCTGGATTTTTTTAAAACAGTATTGATTAACTGAATACCTAGAAAATCAGGTTCAAAATGGCATGATATCTAATTGTACATTATTTATAAATTTAGTTGCACTATTATTTATGATATCGATAATTTGGATATCGATTGGTTGTTATTTTCCTTAAACCTCATCACTGAGGAAAATATGATAAATGAGGTATCGATGGAGGCTTCAATATTGGATGATGTCGAAAAAATATTGTTAGAAAATAAGGAGTATTATTAATTCAATATTCGAATAAAATAATAAGAGGAAGATAGAATAAATCTGAAACATGTGTTTCATACAGTGTTATTAAAATAAATTCGCCCCCTACTAATAGTATTTAGGAAAATCAACATTTGTTTCTCAAGATACAACAGATATCAAGTAGATGTTGAATACATAACACTTATTTACAGCGAACTAATTATATGTCACTCTCTCTATCACTTTGAGAAGAAAATTTTTTTTTCCAATAATAACAAAAGTCAACACCAAAACTCAAACTAAGAACTCTTATTTATACTAAGATGAAAGACACATAGGATTAATTGTAATTAATCTCTTTAAAAGTTGTCAATTATGTAACATTCAAATAATGGTAAATTTAATATTTGAAATATCAGAAAATAAAATTTCAAAAGACAAAAAGTTCAAAAGACAAATATGGAAAACAATTCATACGGGCGTGTAGAATCCACACAGGAGCGTGGATTGGTTTGTATATACTGCAGCACAACGATACGGGTGTGTGGAATTCACACGGGATTGTCAGAAGCATGGCCGTGTGGAATGACATGGGATGTGAAATCAACACTGTGTACACATAACGACACAGCCATATGGAATCCACACGGGTATGCTAGGCCCTTGGCCATGTAGAACGACACGAGAGTGTCACTTCAATTTCCAGAAATAAAAAATGTAAAAATTAAGTTTAGTCCGAACAATGAAATTTCAGCCCGACATTCGTGTATGCAAGTTGCGCACTACCCTATCCCGGATCATGGTTTTGCACCCCCTACGTTTGAGCACCTGAGAAAGAGCTGTTCATACTACTTTCTTACTTATATAAGAATGCATTTTATTATATAAATACAAATCCAATTTTACATTTTAGTGATGTGAGACACTCTCACTTTCACTTTTCCTCTTTATATCTCATTAGCAAAGCGCTTACTTTGAGTTTTAATTTCTATTCACACATTATTTATTTTGAACATATGAATACATTAATACATTAATTCATAGTTCTCATGTCAACGAATACATATCCAGATTTTTTTCTCAAAACCGAGTTGTGAAATCCACCCAAATTATCCTCTCAAAATCGCTCATAATCACAATTTTCCAACAAATATAACGAGGACTAACTTTAATTAGGAGACTTCTAATTAATCGTAAAGAACTTCCTACACTTCAAAAGATAAATGATTAATATTTAGAGGCTTCCTATTTGTTTTTCAATTTTTGACTAACACGGATATAAAAAAGGTTCTGAAGTGTAGTTCATCGTATTTTGGTAATCATTGTTATTAGGAGATGATAGGAGACACTCCGCCACATGTAAAAATTGATGAGGCCATTTTTTTTATGTGTGTATAATGTTCCATTTAGATGGAAATCCAAAACAAAAGTAGACACTAATCCAAAACAAATTGGAAGATTGGTCCAGCAGATGGGATGAATGGTAGGAAATAGGAATAATACGGGATTGTCACACTTACTACGATTTAGGGTTGCAATTCCGTTTGGAAAGCCTGTAAAGAGAGGAGTTAAAAAAAAGTAGCAATTTGAATAGAAAAGGATTTGCCACAAAATGTTTCAAATTAGAAACACAGCTGAGAAGCAATAGGAAAGAGAAATTGTTTGTCTTTGTATTTATTTTTAGAATGGATAAATAGTTAATATACTTGTATTTAACAATAAACTTTAGCTTAATGATACTGCTCTACAGATCAAAGCAGTACAAAAGTCTTGAATTAATACTTAAATTTGTTTATCATTTTTTACCATTTAAGGACCCGTTTGATATTGAATTTTGGAAATGCTTTTTGGAAAAAAAATTTATATTTTTTACTTTTTTTTAGTTTTGAAAATTGTTTTTGATATAAATAAATAAATAAATTTTTTTCTAAAAGCATATTTGGAAAATACAGTTTATAAAAAATTAAAAAATAAGTCAATTAAATAAAAAAAATTTAAACATTATTTTTAAAACATTCTATAACAGTGTCAAACATCTTCTAAATAACTATATAGATCATTCCAATTATGATTCCAGTTTTTTTCTTTTTTTCTTTTTAACTGAATGCCAACTGAAAAGATAATATAATATAATAAAGATCACTGGTACTTCTAATTTGATTTGTATACATGTTGGAGTTGTACTTGTAATATATAAGTAATACTATAAATAATAGTGCAATTAAATTTATAAATAATGTAAAATTAGAAAATCATGCCATTTTTAACCCAATGTCTGTTTATACTATAACTGTATTCTTTTTCTGAAAAAATAACTGTATTTAGTATAAATGAATTTTATAAAATTAATGAAATTTCTTTGCATACCTTTTATGAAATTTAGTCCAAAAACTAATATATTTCCATTTTTGTTGTTTAATTTTAACCTCCTCTTCTCTTTGAACTGAATCGCCCCTCCCATTGTTTCTTCTTTTTAAAATTATGGATAAGAAAATAAATATATTAATTTTATACTTATATTAAAAAAGTACAAATGAAATTCAATAAAATTTGTTCCTACTAAATATACACTAACATGATGTATTCAATTAGAATTTTAAAAGATATTTATAAATTTTTTTTAAGTCAATAACTTTTACAATATTTATAGATTTTTAATGATTTTTACAAAGTTTATAAATTTAACAATAACTTTCATAAACTTAATGAAAGAGTCTGTTGAAATTTTATGAGAAAATAAAAGACTTTTACAAAGATTTTGTATATATAAAAATACATAAAAAAAATTTTAAAAGTCCTTAAAAGTTTTAAAAAATCTGATATTTAAAAAAGTCAGTAACTTTCTGAATACTACCTTACTTTTATATAGTATTTATAAATCCTAATTATTTTTATAGACTATTTTTAAGTTTTTAAAAATTATAATTGTATACAACTTTATTTTTATAGATTTTTTTAAGTATTTAAAAATCCTAATTGAATATCTCTAATTTTTGCAGGATTTTTATAAATCAAAATTGAATATCACTTGAATTTTCAAACCTATTAAAATCTTTTAAAATCCTAATTAAATACAAGATAAGAGAATTTTATAAAAATGGAAAAAATTGGTGAATATTTACAAAAATAATACCCTTTAAAGTTTTTTTTCGAAAACATTAGAAGCATCAAAGTTTTTTAAAAAAATAGTAGCACGCCTAAAGTTATTACAAAAATAATAACAATCAAGTTTACCACAAAATTAATAAAAATTGAAACTATAAAAAGTTTATCAAAAATTTACTTAAAATTTACTCAAGTTATATATGAGATTTATTCAATATTTACTAGAAAATTAATTAAATTTAAAATTAAACAAGATTTATTCAAAATTTACAAAAATTTACTGAAGAATTATTAAAAATTTACCATAAAATAAAAGAAAATTGAAATTACAAAAAGTTTATTAAAAATTTATTTAAGGTTTACTCAAATTGTATCCAATGTTTACTAGAAAGTTAATAAAAGTTGAAATTACACAAACGTTACTTAAAATTTACCAAAATTTACCCAAAACTTACCTAGTGTTTACCACAAAAATTAATAAAAATTGAAGTAACAAAATATTTATCAAAAATTTACTTAAGATTTACTCAAATTATACTCAATATTTACCTAATCTTTACAAGAAAATGAATGAAAGATAAAGTTACACATTGTTTATTCAAAGTTTACTAAATATTTATCAAAAGTTTACCCGAGTTTTACCAAAAGTTTATTTAAAAGTTTGCTAAAAGTTTATCCAAAGTAAATAACATTAATTAAATTAATTAAATACAAGTTTACATTTTTTTGTAATTAATATTTATTAAAAATTTATTTTGGTAAATAAGTTAATTATATACAAGTTTACATATTTTGGTCAATTAAGTTAATTAAAAAATGATTAAAAAAATAAATGTATGTATAAAGATAATTAGTAACTATACAAGTTAATATAAAATTTTTAAATTCATATCTAACAAATAAAATATGACCTTTTTTGTCTTAATTAGATAAAAAAATGTGTCAAATACACAATGAAATTTAATATTTGAAAAAAAAAAAGAGAAAATCATTAAAAATAAAAATAAAGAAAGTTGGACTAAAAACATGAAACGATGCCAATAAAATTGAAAAAACTTTGAAACCATAGGTGAATAGTATAAATCCTCATATATGCGTTCGAAAAATAAAAAAATATTGCTTAAATAAATTGATAAAACATATTAAATACGGAGCTGAAAATACTTTTGAATCTATATCTTTTTTTTTTTAAAGAAAATAATTTTTTTAATTCAAACCGTATCAATAGACGTACAAATTCTCTAAAAACCATGAAAAAAAGTAAAAAATTTACAATAATAAATTTGTTCAATACATACTTACAAATTTAATAATATTATAATAACTAAAATACTTATAATCTGATTTATTATCTTTATCAGATCAAATATACTTTATCCATCTAAATCGTTCATAAAAAAATAAAATACTGCAATAAGACGAAGAAAAATGAAATATTATAACAAAATGATTAAAAGTCAAATACTGCAATAAGACGACAAAACATAAAAAACTAAATAAACAAAATAAAAAATTAAATTTATATGAAATAAACACTAATTTTAAAAAAAAATTGATAAAAAAAAATATATTCGCTTAACAAAGATGAATCACTAAAAAAAAGAAATAAAATAAAAATTGAAAGAAAAGAAGTCTTATAATATAATTGGATTGATTCCTTTTTGAGTCCATATCTCAGAACATATATATTATTTTTTTTTTTTCAAAATCATGAGAAATTTTTTAATAGATTATGATATCATGTTATCTATAGATTAAGTCAATTACTTATTAATATATATTTAATTATTTAATTATTATTAATTAAAATAAATATAATATATATATATATATATATCTTTTAATTAGTAAATTAGTTCATGGATTACATAGTATATATAATGTATCTAAAAATTTCTCACAAAATCATTTATTTCGTGATAATAGAATTTTTAAAGATGAGAGTAGAAATACATCTCAAGCATCTTAACATTCCACAAACGGTAACTGTAATGAAGAAAAGTTGAGAATTAAAATTTAATTGATGAGATTGGAGAAAATTTTAAAATGGGAAAATTATTAGCTTTTTTTCTTTCTTTTATTTTAAGAAAAAAAAAATAATAAAAAAAAGGATTCGAGGAATTCCGCTCCGTGGAAAAATTATCGATTATAGATTGCAAACGGCACAACTTGAAATGAGACAACTTTTTTTCAAATACATGTGCGGTTCTGGGGTCCACAAAATGTGATCGTTGGAACTGGGGACCATTCTTTTGGAATTTTGTAATGAATAATAATCATCTAATTCTAATTGGAATCCTACATTTTATGATATTTATTTAAATTTTGTCTTCTTTCATAGGAATAATTGCTAAAATTAATTTGAATTTCAAAAATTATATCAAAATTAAATTGTATTTAGAGTTTTTTTTATTTAAATACACAAATTTTTAAAATTTTATCAGTTTATAAATTCCAATGAAAATATGCTGACATGATATAAAATATTAGCGAAATTAAAAAAATTGTACTAATTAGAAAGATGAGTCATTTTAGAAATTTTAAAATATCATCGTTTTTTTTCTAAAATTTTAAAATCTAAATTTTTATGACGAAACTCTGTTAACAGTAAAATTTTTGTTTCTCCTTATTCTGCTCACCAGACAACTTCCAAGTATAACAATTACATATATTCTTTTTCAAATTTAAAAAGAGATTTATGTTTTAAAATTTTAGAAAAAACAAAAACAATATCATTTTAAAGTTTTTAAAATGACTCAACTTTCTAATCAACTTCCAAATCAGCAGTCTTTTTAATCTCATCGGAATTTTATATCATATCAATAAAATTTCGCCGAAATTCATAAATTGATAAAATTTTAAAAGTTTGTATATTTAAATGAAAAAATAGAAAGTATTAAATTTTGATACAACTTTAAAAGTTTAAGTTATTTTTGGCAATTTTCCCTTCTTAATATGCTAAGCCAAAGCCACATTAATTTCACTAATGGTTACTTGACTTTCTACAACTTGTTATAAAATAACTATCAATTTTTTCTTAAAAAAAATCACTAAAAAAATTTTTCCCTAAAAATTACTCCTAGCGAATGAGACTATATCAACTGCCAGAATATGACGTGATTGCTGATTTTTTACCACGTCACGTCAGATGTCACATAAATACTAATGCTAATTTTGATTGTTACGTCAGATGTCTACATGACAGTGTCATGTAAACATAGTTAATTTTATTTGCGGTCATTGAATTTATATTTTAATTACATCTCAGTCATAAAAAATAATTATTTAATGAAAAAATATCCGAATATTTTGAGTACAGTGATGAGAAATTGAAATATGAAATTTTTTAATGATTCAAATGCAATTAAGGTATAAGTTAAGTGCTCATGACTGAAATTATTTTTGTCCATATTGTACTAGTATTGGCACATGAACATCTATCATGGCAACCCATGTTGGAGTTGGGGCTTATGTTTCATATAATATGACATAAATCTGACACCACATCTGCAGCCACATTAACATTCCAGTTGCTGAATCATCAAAAGTGGCCCTAAGTAATTTTTATGAGAAAAAATTATTTAGTGATTTTTTGTGAAATAAAAAATTTAACAATTATTTTTCGATAATTTATTGAATGTTTAGCTATAGTTGGAGCCTCATTAATTTCACCAATAGTTACTTGACTTTCTACACTTGTTATAAAATAACTATTAATTTTTTCTTCACAAAAATCACTAAAATATTTTTTCTCTAAAAATCTCTCCCGGCGAATGAGACTATCTTAACTGCTAGAAATATGATGTGCTTCTTGATTTTTTACCACGTCATGTCAGATGTCACATATACATTAATTCTAATTTTGATTGTAACTTCAGATGTCTAAACATAGTTAATTTCATTTGCAGTCATTGAATTTATATTTTAATTACATTTTAGTCATAAAAGATAATTATTTAATGAAAAAGTACCTGAACATTTTGAGTACAGTGATGAGAAATTGAAATATGAATTTTTTTAATGATTCAAATGCAATTAAGGTATAAGTTAAGTGTTCGTGACTGAAATTATTTTTGTCCATGTTGTACTAGTATTGGCACATGAACTTATGTCATGGCAACCCAGGTTAGAGTTGGGGCTTATGTTTCATCTGATATGACATAAATCTCATACCACATTTGCAGCCACATTAACATTTCAGTTGCTAAATCAGCAAAAGTGGCACTAAGTGATTTTTATGAGAAAAAAATTGTTTAGTAATTTTTTGTGAAATAAAAAATTTAACAATTATTTTTCGATAATTTATTGAATGTTCAGCTATAGTCAGTAAAATTAACCTAATCAAGTCCACCTTACTTATAACTAGGAGTGTCAAAACGTGTTGGCGAGTTGTGTTCGTATCGTGTCGACCCACTCTAGTGACATGATTAGAGTCAGCACGAACACAACCCGTTTATTAATTGGATCGACATGAACATAACACTTATAACACGTTTAACATTCATGTCAAGTTCGGGTTACACAATCCGACACGACCCACCTAACTTGCATATCAATTATAACATAAAAATTATCAAATATTACTCAAAATTATTGAAAATTTGTCCAAATAAAAGTTATTTCAACACAAAAGTTTAAACATTCTTGCAAATAAATACAAAAATACAAGTTTCAAATCAACATCAACCAAATAAAACTGTTCTAAATAACAAATCATCTAAATTATAGAATTAGATGAAGGACAAGAAGTATGAAAATCCAACTCCATAGAATCTAATTTAAGCTCCATAATTTCTTTTGTAAGTTTTTCCATCTCCATTTTGTTAGCATCTATTAAGCAAACATGAAAGAATTCATTTATTATAAATATATAATATAATTTGAATTTTCAAGGTTTATAGTAATAAGCAAGGAAGAAAGTTTAGTACATAAAACATATGAATTCATATAGTTTTCATATTTTGCTTTTTAGCTCAATTAATTAATTAATAACAAATCCTCATGGCCATATATTTATATCCTACATAATTACTTTCCACTAGCATTAAATCACTTTTGATTAAGAAAATTTGATTCACCAATAAATTTTTATTCTTAAATGCAGATATTATACACACACAAAGTATGGTGTTTCATTAGATTAGAGTTATACATTAATCTCCAAAGAGCCAATCTCTACTACACACCAAAGCTTCTACCACATCAGGTTTAAGAGCACTCCTATATTGATCAAGAACCCTTCCATTATTACTAAATGCACTTTCAGAAGTTACTGTTGTCATATAGATTGCTAGAACATCACGAGCCATGGCTGAAATTTGAGGATACCTATATTGGTTCCCTTTCCAATATGCTAACACATCTAGCTTAATTTTTCAATCCATCCTTGGTTCATCAAGATAAAGCTATAACTGACTTTTTTGAGAATTAATATCATCACATTCAAAAGAGTTAAACTCCTACAAATTCATGAAAAATAATACAAAATTCAGCTATTTTCAAGTTTGAATAATTTAAAAATTCAAAACTCCTATAAAATTTAGTGATTTCATATTTGAACAACTAAAATGTATAAAACATGCACTATTAAACAACAAATACAACAAGTACCTTCAACTTATCTTTAGTAACAGAAGATTGTAATGCATCAATGTCCATTGTTGGAGCTAATTTTGCTTTAGAAGCTCCACTAGATGTGTGACCACATCCACTTCCAATATTTATATATTCAGAACATAAACCAAACAAGTCATCTCTTACTTTTGCAACCTCCTCTACCCACTTATCACCATACAACTTTTTATAGCATCACTCAACAAAATTCAACTAATACCTAGGATCTAATATAACTACAATAGCCAATATTCTAGCATATTCAAACTAATACTTTTGAAATTTTACATACATCTTCTCTGCCATTGAAACCAAATATTTATATTCACTTCTCATATTATCTATCAAAGTCAAATGGGCAGTGAACACCAAAGGAAAAAAAAAATTGATGTTGGGAATTTGACACCAGAAAAAAGACAAGTGATATCATTAAAAACTTGTAAAAATCCACAAATCTTTTCTACCTTAGCCACTCATCAAAGGATGGACAATGCTTAAAATTTGAATCGCTCATTTGAAGATGCATAATATAAAGCATTGTCAAGCATTACATATGTTGAGTTCCATCTAGTTGGAATATATTGTCTAAGACCTCTCTTTGAATCTAAACCATAAAGACCAACACATTCAAAAAATTTGATTTTTCTAGCTTGAGGTCCCTTCACATATTTGATACTCTTTCTAATTTTTACCATTGAATCATCAATCTCTTTCAAGCCATCTTGAACTATCAAGTTCAAGATATGAGCAGAGCATCTCATATTAAAGAAGTCTCCTTTATTTAGAAGACCTCCCTTTGCAACCAAAAGATTTTTTAACAAATCAGCACATACATCATTAGCACTTGCTTTATCCAAAGTGATAGAAAAAAAATTCTAGTATCAATTTTCCAACCACATGAGAAAGTGTGAATTTTTTTACACAAACCTGCTCTACTATGAGGAGGAGGAAAATAACAAAAGTTTAATGTTCTCTTCTATAAGTGTCAATCCTTATTGTTAATCGGAGGGTGATTGTTCTCTATTTTGATCTTGACAGTCAAATTAATTATTACTAACATTCATGTTAAGTGTTGTTTTGATAGTGTTCAAATTTTCAGCATATTTGGTTAAGGTTTCCTCATTGAACAACTCAAGAATTTTATGGAGACGTGTAACTTCCGGCCGGGACAACAAACTCCCGACCGAGACACAAGTTCAGACCGGGAAGTGAAATGTCCAGACCGGAAAAATATTATCTCCAAGTGCCTCAAAGTTCTAGTAGCAAAAGCAGACCGGGAAAGGGTATGACCCGACCGGAACAGACATTTTCCAAACCGGAACTATAGTACAGACTAAGCAAAACAAGTGTCCAGACCGGAAAACTCTGCAGCATGTTGACCCAAAAGTTCCAGTAGTAAAAGCAGATCGGGACATGGTATGTCCCGACCGGGAAAGGCTGCAGACCGAGCGGGACATTCAAAAAGATGTGACCATTGAAGAGGAGACACTATCAAAGTGTGCCACATCATCAGAAAGTCAAAACACTCTTAGTCAAACTAACTCCGGTAGTCCCGACCGAGACTCATTGAAAGCCAAGAAGACCCAATTTCCTGGCAGTGGCATCATCGGGCAAGTCCCGACTAGGACACTTGAATAAAAACTAGCTATTGGGGTTTTCAGCCAATCAGAAGCTATCACGTATTATAATTGGGTATTTTCCGACCGGGACACCTCTATCTACAGACTGTATTTAATGCATTTGTAAGAGAACATTAAAAAGAGTTATGACACCATATGTAACGGCTAATTGGTAGATAATCAGTATAAATACCTTACCAAAAGGCCATTTAATAAGAATCAACAACTTAACAAGTGCCAAAGCTATTGCAATTTATTTTCTCAAATCCTTTCATTAACTGCTTTTGTATAAGGGTTCAAGTATTAATCTGAAAACACTTGGGTTGTCTTGTAATTGGGTAGTGTGAGCCAAATTACAAGGAATTAGTTGTTGCGTGAGCCACAAAACACAAAAAAAATTTGGGTTGAGTGTTAGCCTTGATAAAACACCTAGTTGGGAGTGAGCTTGTACTTCAAATATTGTAATCTAAGTGATTAGATTAGTGAATACCCAATCTAAGTTGGGAAGAGGAGTAGGGTTAGTTAACACCCGAACCTCTATAAAATTCGTGTCTTAATCTTCTCCTTTTCTTTTACTATCTTGTGAGTGCAAATTTTTTAATTTCCCACCAATTCATCCCCCCCCTTCTTGGTGATTGTTTGAGCAACAATTGGTATCAGAGCAAGGTCTAGAAGTCAAGCCTAATTAGCTCTAGCAAAAATCAATAATGGCACAAGAAGGATTCCAAAGGCTTAAACTTTATTTTGATGGGTCAAATTATGTCCATTGGAAGTTTAGAATGGAGGCATATTTGGATAGTGAAGGCATTGATGTGTGGGATAATGTTTGCAAAGAACGGACACTACCAACAAGAAAGAATGTTGCAGGAGAAATCTCATATACAAGTATCATGTCAAATGTGTATATCATATGTCATAATGTTTCTATCATCATATATGACCATAATCATATTTCCGCATGTATTAATCACATTCATGTTATTCTGTCATAGCACTTAACATATACCATTCAACATAAATTCGTTTCATAAACATTTAAATCATCATATACTGAACTTTATCCTTGAATGCTTACAACTTTATTCATAATTATGTACATAGATGGCAAACATATATATTTTTTGTCATACAAGAATTCATGCCAAACATAAAGTCATAACTCTTATTCATGCATATCACCTTAATCATAATTAATCATACTAATCCTAAACATAAAAAGCTTTATAATATATTAAAACCATATCTTGTTCATGCTAACATCAACATTTTCACATAGTCCATTCCATAAATCTCATAATAATCTACATTAACATTTTATCATAATAATACACATGGTCCCTATACTTATTAAATTTCATTCACCATGACTTCCATATTCATACTTTTCATCATAATTTCTATTAACTCTTCATCATAATAAATATGCATGTCTCAATATAGATAAAATTTTATACATCATAATTTAATTTGACATGAAAAATAGTTAGTGTCTTATATATATATAGTTTAAAACTTATGGGCGATAGAACATGCCCTTAGTAGCGCAAGTGTGCTCCCTGTATAGCAAGCCTTTGCTATTGGTAAGGATCCATTTTTGTCCTCCCCAAAAAAATTTTACTTCTATAACACCCTTCTACATAGTAGACTAAATCCTACTATGCAGGAGAATGTTACCTAACTATGTTTGGTTAAACCTTATTATTTTACGTCCAAATTAAAACTTTTCTAATCTTAACGTAACCATAATAAGCATGCATATTATATCATATACCTATAACATATACTGATTACTACTTCCAAACTAGAATTAAAATAACTTATTACCTAATTCCTGGGCTAAAACCTGCCCACCTATTACATCCTTATATAACACCAAATAAATAATCAAAAAATTAAACTTATTTAATAACTGTTAAGCTATCCCAAATGAATGAGCATAAATAGAAATATGCATGAGTAAACTCTAACTTCTATGACAGGCTTGTCTTCTCTTTTAGTCAACTCTACACCTACTGGCTCCAATTTGGATGCAGAAAATCCATACGCTAGGCTACTGAAAATTTAGTGTATATATAATCATAAAAATCCTTGCATATATATCATACAATATATATATATATTATTTATTTATTTATCGCATGCTCATATAATTAACACATTCCATTAACATATTTGTTTAACTATACCTCATGTCTGCATCATGTAATCATATCAATCATCAACAATAATAAGCCTAGAAGCATACATGGCATGCGGAAACCACATTACATATATTCTTTATCGTCATCTGATTTTTACCTGACATTAGTAAACTAATATATTTTACTCGCCCAAATTACTCAGTAATAATACTACTAGGATACGGGTGGTGAATAGGACTGCTTTAAGAGTTGGGACCTCCCTATCCGCCTGACCACGGCTATCAGAACCATGCTAAGTCAAGTGACTCTTAGAGTTTAGGCTAACTTGACTGAAATAATAATATATGCTAGCAAAAAAGGGGTCAAGGGCTCTCTCAAAGCTAAAGCCACCTTGACTGAAAAATAATAGATGCTAGCAAAAAAAGGGTTGAGATCATTCTCGGAGTTGGGGCCACTATGTGCATAACACATGAAAGAAAACTATGGTACTATAAGAACCATAAATAACATGCCATCTATCCTAACGCTAGTCTTAGTATGAGTAATAGTCACTTAAGAACCTTTTTGTATTTCCTCTCTTTCATTCGTATATAACTAATCTAAAGTATAGAACTCGTCTCATACCATAGGTATCGTATAACTCGTTCTTATATCATATAGCCATAATATCACTAGAAATTCTGGATTGTAACTAAATAGGAACTTGTTCAATCATAACACATATAATAATACATATATACAACATTTTTCCCTACCATGTTCAACCCCATCCCATTTGATCATAACATATTGTTTACAACTGTTCATATTTCTCACACAATCATATTCGTCAGTCATTGTGTCATACTCATCAAATCACAATTTACATGTATTTCATAACTATATATACATATTTTCTTTACATGAGACTTGTCATAAATAATTCATAATTATTTACAATAACAATTAGGTATTTCTTATATCAAAATATATGCCTTTAATCATGTCCAACACAAATAAATTTTATCATAGATGAACATCATGTTGTCTCGTAATATTCCTCATGATGTCATATTCATATAATGATACGTCCCGAGTCTGGAAGGGTGTGGAAAGGATCTGGCCAGGTGGCACACAAAGTTGAAAGAAATTGGTGGCCCTTGTTTGATCTAGGATAAAGGAATAGAGTTGTGCCTCTGCTATCAGCTTAAGCTTTTGGTAGAATGGTAAATGCTCTTTCTAGTTAAGCGTGCTGTGGCAGGGGCAGTACCATGATGGGTGACCTCTTGGAAAGTATTTGGCTCAAGACCATTTTTCTTGAGCAGGGTCAGTACCAGGATGGGTGACCGTTTGGGAATACCTTAGCCCAATCACATCATTTGGTATTAGAGCCTGAAGTTGGATCCGGATCCCATTTTCGTGTGCTAGGTTCGAGAACGAACCTCCTTAAAGAGGGAGGGAATGATACGTCCCGAGTCTGGGGGGTATGGAACGAGTTTGGCCAGGTGGCACACAAAGTCAAAAGAGACTGGTGGCCCTTGTTTGATCCAGGATAAAGGAATAGAGTTGCACCTCTACTATCAACTTAAGCTTTTGGCAGAACGGTAAGTGCTCTTTCTAGTTAAGCGTGCTGTGGTAGGGGCAGTACCATGATGAGTGACTTCTTGGGAAGTGCTTGGTTCAAGGCGGTTAAACGGCCAATTAAATGTTCTCAAACAGGGTCAGTACCAGGATGGGTGACCGTTTGGAAATACCTTAGGCCAATCGCATCATTTGGTATCAGAGCTTGAAGTTGGGTCCGGATCCCACTTCCGTGTGCTATGTTAGAGGACGAACCTCCTTAAAGAGGGAGGGAATGATACATTCTGGGTCTAGGGAGTGTGGAATGGGTTTGACCAGGTGGCGCATAAAGTCGAAAGAGACTGGTGGCCCTTGTTTGATCCAGGATAAAGGAATAGAGTTACGCCTCTGTTATCAGCTTAAGCTTTTGGCAGAACAATAAACGCTCTTTCTGGTTAAGCGTGCTATGGCAGTGGCAGTACCATAATGGGTGACCTCTTGGAAAGTGCTTGGCTCAAGGCGGTTAAACGGCCAATTAAGCATTATTAAGCAGGGTCAGTACTAAGATGGGTGACCGTTTGGGAATACCTTAATCCAGTCGCATCATATAATCACCTTTAATGTAATTTCCCTCTCACATAATTTAATCATATTCATGTCAAGACATATTCCATATAACATACAATCATGTTCAAGTATTTATGAACACATACATATATTCAAGTAGCATGTCAAGCTATATATATATATATATATACCATTAACCTGTAGAGCAATCCATATCAACTCATTTAATATAAGAACCCTTATTCATAGACTCATTTATTCTTATCATTTTCTTTGTATTTAGTATACTAATAAAAATTCATACAATTCATGTGACATAGGTGCTCGTGGAATTAACACAATCTATATATATCATCATATTAAACACAATACCAAGCATGAATTCCCTCATATAATTTGACCATGTCCAATTACAATTATTCATTTTTATTCATGTCCAATCACCACATAAATTCATGTCTAAAAGTAGTGATTTATAACACTAAAATCACATAGCCATAAAATAATCAAAATACAGAATTTTTCGAGTAACAAAGACCTCACACGAGCGTGTCACTTGGACACGTTCGTGCTGGTGGCATGCCATGGCCATGGTGTGTAGTTGCCAACATGTCCATGTTGGCTTTTGGCAAACAACCAAGTACGAGGGGTGTTGGTTCAACACGCCCTTGTCCCTGGAAAATGTCATTTTTAGCCCCTAAATTTCTAGTCCAAAACTTTCTTAATTTCCAGAATTTTTCAGATCCAATTTCAATACTTTTCATACCACAATTAATGCAAAAATCAAGCCATAATTTCAATATTTACCATCAATTCTATACAAAAAAAAACATGTGAAATAGTCATAATTAATAGACTAATAGTCACTTTACAGTCTTAATTTTCAGTATTATTAATCCATAAATTTCCAAAATTTATTCTAACAATTAAATTCTAATAATCTAACAACACAGTGACAATTTACTTCATAGTAAATGTCCAAATTTTATCAATTAACAAACCAATAAATCAACCAATTTGATGCCAATATGACACTATTTATCCACAACTATAATCTACATGTCACTCCATAGTCATCAAATTAATATCTCATAGTAATTAAATCACATGGTATTCAATCAAAAACCAACCAAAATTTCACAGATTCAATCACACAATAATTAAGACAAATTTAAATTATTATATATTCAGACCTTAATTTTGGAGCCTTAACACCCAACCCTAATGGTCACCCTCTATGTGGTAAATGCCTCCATAGATAAAATTGTCTCCTAACACGTAAAAGATAACCCATAGATTAAAAAAACTTATTATGTGTTAAAATACCCAAATCTTTATTCTATGACTCTATAACCATCTGTGATAATTTTTAAATAAAAGAATTGAAGACTTACAGTTAAGGAGGAAAAAGGATGGACACTGTTAAACAGTGTTCTGTGGAGAAAAATGCCTTTGTGCATGGAGAAGACAATCTTAGATTTTTGGCAGAAATTCGTCAGTGTGAAAAGGAAAGGACGACTAATTTCTTTTTTTTTTTTTGATAGAGTGGAAAAAGTGAGAATATGATTGTTTATATATAATCTACCTATATTCAACATTCGCATAATACCATCTTTATACACAACACGGGCGTGTTGGAAGGAAAAGCAGGTGTGCTAACTTTAAACATTTGGCTTTTTGGCCTTTTTTTTTTTTAATATATATATATATATATAATATTTTAATAATAATAATATTTTTTTAATATATTATCCTTTTCCATTTATATAGATTCCTTTTTAATTAACTTTTATTTTCTTTTCCTTTAACCCTTAAATTTTCTATTTACTTCATTTTTAATCCAAATTAAATTTTTTTTCCTTTTTAATATTTTGACTTAATAATTATTTCATTTTAAATCTGATGTAAATCCTTCTAGTTTTTTGGTGTGTTTAGTAATCCATTCTAACTTCTGGGTCCAAATTGTGGGCATTACAACTTTAGTCATTGTTTTTCAACCCAGCAAAAACTAACCGTGTTCTATAGTTTTAACAGTGTTTCTCTATAATTTCAAACCCACATTTAATCTCCAATAAATCAATTTAACCATAACAAATTTTATTCAATAATAATCTATAATTCTCAACAACACAATAAATCATTTAGGAAATCCACCAAAAAATACAAAGGCAAAAAATCATTCGAATTCCATGATGAGTTTTACAAGAAACGTCATTACAAAATATCCAAAAAACAAAATCCCAAAAACCAGACTCCAATAGCAAGTAAAAAAATATTACCTATTACATATGTGGCAAAAAATGTCAAACTTCTAAATTCTGTAAGTTGAATAGGAAACTACATGAGCTTCATTCGGAAAAAAAAAATCATGTCTAGGATCTCCAATCTACTTATAGACTCATATGATTCCAAACCTAGGGTTTCTCTTCGGTCTCAGAACATAAGAAGTCTTTACAAGTCAATGAACTTGTCACTGCTAGTTCGTCTAGTTTTTCAGATAGTGAAAAATAAACCAATGTTCTTCAAAAGAACAAGAATTCCTCTTAGATATTGTAAAACACATAAATGATCCCCTATATTCAAAAGGAATATCTAGATAAACTCTTAAATTCCCTTAGTCATGTAAGAGAAGTGTTATAAAGATAATCACCTTTAACACTATATATACACATTTCATTTATATGAATAAAGACATTTTTCATTATATTAATGTTAATTTAATATGAATTGATAAAATCTTAAATTAATTAATAAAAGTCCTTGATACAAGACATTGCATGAAGGAAATGATGATAAGATCATGATATGAGATTCCTATGAGACATCAAGCTGCAGTTCTCATAATCAGTAAATATGAGATGTTTAGAGTTAACATGTGGATGCTTATTGGAGTTGTATAGTACATTGGAGACCTGCTATGAGAAATCATATGGATGCTCTATACATATGTCAATGATAATCTCATCATAGCAATGGTGCAAATATCATTGGACTTGAGGTGCTCAAAATTATCTTGGATACTAATCATGCACTTTGACTCCATTCCTTGTTGTCTCAAGAGAGGTCGCCTATAGGGTGGTGATTGGGTATAACTTGAGGTATTCGAAGGTAATTGGATAGCCAATAAATGATTCACCACTCTTGTTAGAAGGAGAATATACCCAAGACCTCAAGTTGAGATCATTACTCAAGAGTCTTTGGCTAAAGTAGAAATGTCTCATCTTCGAAGACATCCTTAAGAGTAATGAGTCTTAGTGAAGTACTAACATCACTTGGACCAGATGTGACATAGTTAGTTTATTGGGAGTTGACACTTAGACAATGCTCTGAACCAAGTAGGGTATAGTGAGGGTGAAAGGACAAATTGCACAGGAATTGTCCATGAAAATGTTTGCAGTCAGATACTGACTTTCCAATCAATTGAGAGTCATGATGTGTTGCTAGATACAGTTCATGACTTGCTTGAGATCAAGTGTTGATTTGAGCGGCCTATATAATCTAGAACATAATGGGTCATATTCATTAAAGGTGCACAGAGAAAGTAAAATAGGTTTTGGATTGGATCCAAGACTGAGAGAGTAAAACTTGGTCTAAATAGTGTCTCGATCAGGAATGATATATTCTTGAACAGGAGACCTATTCCTCTTGTCATGAGCAGAAAAGTCCAACTCACATTCAAAAAAAGCTACTGGACTAGAATTGCACTATATCTTGATCAGGACATTGGATGTCATGATTAAGTTAGGCATATCTCAATCGGAAAAGGTGTTTTCCTATCGAGAAAGGCGTAAGATATGGAAACCTAATTGGATTAAGATTCTTTGAACATGGGTTTCGAACCCTAATCATTCAAGGACTATAAATAGTTCTTTTTCTAACCTAATAGATGAGCTACCACACTAGAGGACAAAAGTGTGCATTCTCCCTTCTCTCTATTGCATCTTCTCTTGCTAGCATAAGAGGTTGTGCAAAACTCATAACATTTGGGTTTTCTTCTTCACATCTTTTGCATGAATATCTGTTATAGGTGATTTAAGAAAGGATTATTGAGGTTTGCGACAAACCAGTAAGACATTTTGAAGAATAGAAAGCTCTAATACAAAGGATTATGTGAAATCCTGAAAGCTCAGTTACAAAAGTGTTTTAATTTTATGGAAATCGCAGAAATCCCAAGTGGGAAACGGTTCCTGATCGAGACACTGTGCAATTCCAATTTTTATTTTGTTTTGTAATTTCTTATTTCCAGCACCTTTAATTCATAAAATATGAGTTTGTGAATTTATTTTGATGTTTTTAAATATGATAGTAATTTAATTTGATCCTTTGAATTCCATTTTAATTCTAGAAGTTAAATGATTATGTTTAGGTGTTTTGTGACTAGCTTGCAAAACCGAATTTTGATAATTTGGGTTGGCTTGAGTTGGTCTATGGATGCCTAAATATATGACAGTTTTCTGGAATTATTGGGAATTTTTCAAATTTGATTCAATTTGGATTGAATTAATTTTGTTCTAGTGTGACTAGATTATGACATATAAATATAATTAAATTGTTTAATTATTTAGTGTCAAAATTTAAGGTGATTTAATTTGAAATTAATTTATGGAATGTTGGATTTAAACTAATAATGAGATTATGCTATTAAATCCAAGATGGAAATTACATTCAAATTAGGAATTAATTTAATTAATCAAATTAGGCAAATTATGTAATATTTGATTTGATCAATCAATTGCCTAATTAATATAATTTCCACATTATAAATTGTTTATTATTATTATTATTATTATTATTATTTAATAAGATTAAAAAATGGAAATATGAATTGGCCAGATAATGATATGATATTATTGATTTTCTAGATTGCTTGTTTTTGCATTAGAGAATGCATGTTAAGGGTGTATGATGGCATGATGGATGATTAAAGACAGGACCAATTAGATTATTCATGCATGAATTTTAATTTTTGTAATTTGGTAAATAGGGTCTGTATGTCCCTGCATCTCTCTTACTCTCTCTTGTATTTCTCTTCTTATCTAACTCCTCCCAAATGTAAATTGAGGTTTTCTGATTTTGAAATTGTGTAATTAGATTACATATGATTATAATAGAGTTGAAGTTCAAAGGAGTAAGAAGCAAGGAACTGGTACCATTTATAAGAAGAGTTAGAAATAGGAATATAGTTTCTATTTTGGGTTGTAACTCATGCATCTACCTAGATGAGACCTAGTCAATCCTTCCATGGCCTGAGGGATTGATGTTAGAATGTTTATAATCACTCCATGTAGTTAGTGTAACTTTTAAATGTATATATTGGATAAATGGATGTATATTAAATGCCATAAACATAATGAGACTAATAAAAGCAAATCCCTTGTTAAAATAATATTATAACTAACGCCCTCTATTAATATGGGGAGAACCATAGTTCTTTTAGAGTTTGGATTGTTAGGCAAATCCAAGCCCACTCTAGAAGAATATGTTCAAATCATGATATAGAATTTCACGATTAATGGGCTGGTTTTAACAAGAAACATTGATTTGTTGGGCAAACCCAAGGGCAATGTGGATTAAGGCAAAGTTAGGTAGTATACATGAGAGTGCACGGATTAAAAGTTGATAGCCCAATGAGTGTGCACACATTAACAATTGATAGCATTGGATTCGATAATTGCATGAGAATGCAATTGGTATGGATCAAATACCTAACAATTGACTTAAGGTGGCTTGTTGGGCAAAACCGAAGGTCATTTTTAGAAATATTAGATATCGACCCATTAGGAGAACTTCCACATAGGTTCTCTTGGATTCATAGTAAGGCTATGGATTCGCAATAACATACTAGGAACCATAATGCATTTTATTAAAGACCTAATATCATGTATTCTTGTACATTCTCTAACATGATTTTTTTTTACATCTAGGTTGCTAAAATCACCATGTTATCAAATGTGAACTTGCACTTGATACTTGAGTGAAATAAGTTGACTGGGCCTAACTTCTCGGAATAGCTATGCAATTTGAGAATTGTTCTCAAACTGAGAAGATAGCTTATGTCCTAGATGGGCCACTTCCTTCTCGTCCTTATGCTGGAGCATTTGCTAATGAGTAGGCTACTTACAAGAAGTATTTGGATGATAGTGAGTTGGTAGGCTATATTATGCTTACCTCTATGTCACTAGAGCTCTAGAAACAACATGAGGCTATGGATACTAATACCATAGTCTACCATCTTAGGGAGCTTTTTGATGAGCAAGCTAAATTTGAAAGGTTCAAGATCTCCAAGCTACTTTTCTGCACAAAGATGGCTGAGGGGACATCTTTAGTTCAACATGCATTAAAGATGAATGGCTATATCGATTGGGCCAGCTTGGTTTTATGATGGATCATGAATTAAGAATAGACTTAATTCTTACTAGTTTGCCTGATAGTTATGCATAATTTGTACTTAACAATAGGATAAACAAGATTACATCCACGATACTCGAGCTAATCAATCTGCTCAAAATAGCTAAGCCTTCTTCTATAAAAAAGGAGAGTAAGGCTATGATGCTAGTGGACTCTTCGAGTTCTAAAAAAAAGAAGAAGAAGAAGTCCATAAAGCCTAAAGGAGGCATAGTTAAGAAAAAGGTCAAAGAGACTGCACCTAAGGGGACTTGCTTCCATTATGGCAAGGATGGCTACTGAAAGAGGAACTAAAAGACCTACTTGGAGTCATTGAATAAGAAGGCATCAAATGCCCCATCTACTTAAGGTATTTATGTTATTGAGATCAATACTATTTCTAACAATAATATATATGTATTATATACCAGTTATATGCAGAGACTAAGGAACAGTAGGCAACTCAACAAGGGAGAGTTCGACCTAAGTATTGGAAATAGAGCAAGACTTGTTGCATTAACTGTAGGAACTTATTTGTTAACCCTCCCTAGTGGGCTTGTATTAGAATTGGATAATTGCTTTTATGTTCCTGTTTTAACAAAGAATATTATTTCTGTATCTGTTTTGAATATGAATAATTTTCATTTAACATTTGGCATTCTTTAACAATTGTTCAAGTTATTTAATAATGTTGAATGGTATTCTTTATGCATATGGTACATTATGCAATGGGATTTACATATTAGATATGACAAGTTCAATTCTTAACTTCAATGTCAATAACAAAAGATTAAAACAAGATAGTCTAAAATTGTCTTATCCATGGCATTATCCCTTAGCCATATCAGTGAGAGGCGCACGACTAAGGTACACAAGGAAGGTAGCTTAGGTTCATTTGCTTATGAATCATATGACACATGTGAATCTTGCTTGTTAGGCAAAATGACAAAATTATATTTTAGTGGAAAGGGTGAATGTACCAAAGGACATTTCGAACTAATACATTCAGATATATATGGGCCAATGTTTGTGCATGCCAAAGGTGGTCTTATCTACTTTATTACCTTTATTGATGATTACTCACAATATAGGTACTTGCATCTTATGAGATACAAATTTGAAGCCTTTGAAAAGTTGAAAGAATTCAGAAATGAAATGAAGAAACAACTTGAGAAGAGTATTAAAATACTGAGATCAGATCGAAATGCTGAATACTTAAACCAAGAGTTTCAGGATTATCTTAGGTATAATGAGATATTATCCCATTAAACTCCACAATATAATGGTGTGTTGAAAAAAAAGAAGGGCTCTTATGAGAATTGGTTGTTGGATACTATTAATATAATCCTTGTTCATAACAATCAGTCCTAAAGTTCATTGAAATTGAATTAAATTGCAACATTATGAATTCAGGTACATTAGCAATTGATTTGATCATTGTGAATTGAGTTTAACTATCAAAATACCTTGAGTTCTTGCTATTTGGTGAATATTTAAGGTTACATAAGGGTTAATAGGTGAGAAAATCGGCTACTCACTAGGAGGAAATCGATTATATTACTTTTTCATATTGTCTACTTCTTTGCATTCTTTAGTTTTCTTTTATTGATTTATGTCCTTTTGCTCCAATTTACATTTGTTAAGTCTAAATTTGCATTCTTAGGCTTAAAATTGAATAAAAATCAATAGCATACACATCTTTGCATATATGTATAGCTCTATATTTATATTTTCTTTGCATATCTGTTTGCCTCTAGTAATTGTCCCATACATCCTTGTTAGATTTTCATTGTTAATTCTTAGCATAGATTATTTGCATATAGCTTGGTTTGCTTTTCGGTTCTTAATTGTAATTATGAGAACAATCTTTGTGTGGTAAAAGGCAAGAGTAGTGAGCTCAAAAAAGGGTAAAAGCCATTTATTATGTGAAATAGGAGTGGTTAACATTTTGTTTTGAGTGAAACACGTGAGGGAGTGATTGTGAGGACTTTTTCCTCATTATTATTCTCTTGTGAATTACTAACCATGTCAAATTAGGGCACAAAAGGAAGTAGTAGGAGTGAAGAGCTAGTCAAGCATGTAACTCTAGAGACTATTTAGTCACAATTTGAGCTACTATTCTTCATGATAGCAAATGTCAATGAAAAGATAGAGAAACGAGAAAGGGAGATCAAGGAGATAAAGCAAAGTACTGCAAATTCAAAAAAACAAAAGAGGAATCCAAACCTCATGGGAGATAGAATATTCATAATGTTGGAATTGGAATATTTTGGCCAAAAGAAGATGAAGATGAATTTCATACCTTTGATAATGATAGACTAAGAAGAGAAAGAAAGAAAGACAAAACATCTTCCATAAGTACATTTCAAAAAGAAATAGACAAGATGTGTGCCATGTTATATGGGTGGGAGAATGAAAAGAAACAGAAGCAACATGAGACCGAAAAGAGAGAGGGTGAAGTAAAACGAGAAACTGGCATTGAAGATAAAAAGAGTATAAAAGTGCAAAAAAAAAAGTGAATAAAGATCTTAAAACACCATTAGAGGGAGATAATGATGTAGTTGAAGTTGAAAGTACAAAAGAGAATGAGAGCTCTAGAGAATAAAAACAAGGTGTTAGTGCTATTGAGACATAGAGAATAATAGTGAAACCATTACTCATCTTAAACATCTAACTAATAGTAATGAATATATGGTGGTGAGTGAAGAGCAAGTATTGAGCCAACTTAACGGATTAAAGGAGAGTGAGATTGAGATGAAAGTGGGGGCTGTTTGTGATGATACTATAGAGAGAATTGAAAAAAGAAGAGTTGTTGAGTGATGAAAATGATACTAAAATACAAAGAGAGAAAATGACAAATTTATGTGAGGAGATAGAGAGGTGAAGAAAAAGCTTCTTACTAACAATTTTAATTATTCTTTATTTCTTGTTGTACATTTTCCTTTTGATGTAGATAGAGATTTGAGGGCAAATCTTCTTAAGGAAAGGAGGAATGACGTATGCACATATAGCAAGCATGAAGGGCTATTTTGCATCAATCAAATGGAGTAATCTTATATCATTGAAATGGACCTAAAAGAAGTTCAAAAGCCTATTGATGTACTCAAAATGCATATGAGGCGGTAGAAATGGAGCTTTGGGAGCAAGATTGGTCCTAAAATCCACAATAAAGCTTATGGGGCAACATTACTCAAAGAGAATTCTAAAGTGAATCTCAATGGAGTCTTTAATGAAGATTTACAAGGTGTCCAAGTCCATTAAATCAAGTGGACAGATTTGAAGAATCATGTGCAATGCATGTGCAACTTAAGGGATCATATGCAAGGTATGTGCACAACTTATAGGCAAACTTAGGAGGTGTGTTAGCCTTATTATTTGGGCTTCAATATGTTGTTTTAAGTCCAAATTCGTGTAGCCTAACTTATGTAATTAGATTTGCTTAGTTTTCATTATTCTATTAGTTTTTTTTACCTACATTTAAAGGATTAACTTTATCTTTTAGAGCTTATCTTTATCAAGTAAGAATTAGGATAAACTTTGGGATTTTAGTTTTCCTTTTCCACATAGGAAACTAATATCTTTGGCCTATAAATACTCTTTGGTTATGTACTTTACATTTGACAATTAATAAAATTTGAGCGTTTTCTTCATAATTAAGAGTGCAAGATTGCTCTTAGAGGGTCAAAGCTTTAATGATCACATCTTGATGCCTAGATGGTCAACACTCTAATGGTCAAAGCTCAATACCCTGAGGGTCAATATGTTATATGGTAATCGATATACGTTACAGCCTCTGAGAGGTCAATGCATTATATGGTAATCAGTACTGTAATGTCCAGTGATTTAAGCCTCGATCGCGCGTTGCCTTAATCACGCTTGCCGATTCGATCAGAGTATAAATTCGGACCCATAGAAAAATCATAAATAATAAGAAAAAATAAGTAGGAATATTAGTATATGATAACTAAAAACTTTGGTGAAAGAACTGGAAAAAAATAAAATTACCCTATGGACAAAATCGGTATTTCCTAATTTATTGGGAAAAAATGTGTAAGAAATAGAAAAGTTTGGGGCAAGATGTTAGAGATGTGCCCAAAAGGCAATCGCCTTAAGCACTTAGTGTACACATTCATAAAGGCATTCTTTCATTATATTAGTATTCATTTGCATATGAATTGATATAGATCTTAAACTGATTAATGAAAGTCCATGATAT
>CATIWF010027269.1:0-16007 GCA_949630135.1 Balakata baccata
TTTCTTTTAATTTTGGTTACATGGGTAAAAGAGCTATAATTAGTTTTTTCTTTTATATCCCTATATGAGTTTCGAGGACAAAATTTCCTAAGTAAGTGAGAATTGTAGCGCCTGCTAGTTGGGGCTTAGACATAATAAGGATAAAGTGGTATAAAAAAATAAATAAATGCATACATGTGAAAATTAGTGGAATATAAGATGGTACAAGTAGTATAAGGTGTTATACCAATGATATTAAATGACACATGTTATAGGAGTGGTTAAAGTATGAGGAAATGAGAAGATAAAAAGGACATGAGAGAAAAAGTGAGTAAAAAGAAGGGTATATTAATGTAATATTAGTGGTATACTTATGGCAAAATAGTGGTATATCAGAGGTATATAAAGGGTATACATAAGATATATATGGGGCCTATTATTGGAATTTGGTCTTGAGATCTTACTAGTGTAAAATAGACATAGAAAGGAAGAGAATGAGCATATTTACGACTATGACTAAAAGATTCACAGCCAAACCCAAAAGTGTCATGACCGTGAAGGGGTTGATATAAATGGGTTTTCATGCATTTTAATTCATTTCAACCGAGTTTTCAAAGTCTTAAAACCCTAGAATGCCTAAATTCTCTGAAATTTCATCCTCCCCTATGATTCTTTGAAGGTTTTAAGCCTCTAAACATAAGATTTAACATATTAAAGGTAGATTTAAGCTAGGATTTGAAGATTTAATCAAGGAGAAAGAAGTTGAGGAGAAAGAAGTTGAGGAGAAAGAGAGTGTGGAGCTTATAGGAGGAATCTTGGGTTTTTCCTTCTAATAGCTCTAATTTGGTCTTTAAGAGGAAAGAAAATATTATTTCTTTATTTTCTTGTGTTGATTTTGGGGTTTATGAGTATGGTTACCCAAAATGGGTTTTAACCCACTTGTGTATGAGTGTTATGAAGATAGATTTCGGATCTTCTTTAGGGAAGGACTTTTTTTAAGGTGAGTTGAGGATTCCATGGGTGTTTTAAAGTTAAATGTAATGTTGAGGTATTTAAATGCCGGTGTGGAAGAAGGATCTTGACTTTGAGGTAAAGGACGAGCTTGATTTGGCACATGGTAGGTTAAAGAGCACTTTTTGGGAAGGTTTGTACATATCTCCTTTATAATCTTTATGGATATATTGTATGAATGCCATGTGTGATAGTGTTTATGCCTAGTTATTGTATTTATTAAAAAATGTTGAATTGGTAATACATGGAATCTCATGTGGATGATGGGTATTTAATGGAATGAAAGAGAGGTTAAAAATATGGTTGTTGAAGAGAACAAAGACATTATATACTTTGTGTGACATAAATGTTGATTTGGGAATATGAATGGTAATAAATAAAATTGAGTTAATTGTGGTTAATTATGATAATAGCAAGTAAATGAGGTAAGATGGAGTATTGAATGGCAATTAAGGGTAATATAAGTAAAGAATGTGGTGATTATTGATTGTGATTTATAATACTTAATGATTGTGTGTATATATGTAAGAGTGTGAGTTGCGATATGATTATGACACATTTTAGTTTCTTTTTATATTGGAAATATTGATAGGTTGGGTGGCAATTGGATCGCTATAGAGATTTAGGGTGTGCCTAATAAGCCTTTTTGTGATTTATTTATGTGAGTGTTGAATGGTTTATGCTATGATATGTTTGTATGGAGCATATAGGTCCAAAAAAGAATAGAATCGAACATGGTACCATGGTAGGAGGTTAAGTGGTCTTAAGCTTATTGTGAGCACCCTTGTACCTAATATTTGTGCAAGTCTAAGAGGTCTTATGTTTGTTGTAAGCGCTCTTAGTTTTTACATTACTAGTTGAGCGGTCTTAAGCTAGTTGTGAGCACTCTGAGCTAGGGAAACTTGATTGAGCTTGTTATATCGAAATAATATGTGAATTTGTTTTGTTATATTCACGATATGGCTGTGGTTAAGTGGTCATAATGCTATATGCATATACTTATACATATGGATTGTATATTGATATATACCAATAAGCAGGATTGCTTAGTGTATGGATGTTTTATCTCCCACACAAGTTGTAGATAGATAGAAGAGTTGACAAGAAGCCAAGCTCGCAAAAGATTCAAGAGACAATTTTAGGGGTGGGTGATATATTCAATACTTTACTTTTGATTTTGATTTGTACACATAGGTTGGGTATAGTTACATTTGTACATGTCTTGAGCATGAAGGATATGTAAATTTATAACTCCTCATATTTTGTAAAGCTTTGGCTAGTGAAAACCAATATATTGTGCCTCATATTTTGCTAAGGTTAAAGAAGTTTTAAATTGAGCACGCATGAATTTTTTATTTTATCAAGTCGTCATGGTCATGATGCATAAATAAGGTTTTAATTTTATCATATTTTAAAGTCATGCATGGTGACATCCTTGATATAGTTGTATGATATTCTAATTATATCGAGGGTGTTATAGAAAATCCCCAAAAGAGTTGGTAAAGGTTGAATTTAGGCAGTTGGATACGATTCTATAGCGTTTAGGGCGTCACGAGGTCGTAACGAATACATGTTGTCTTCTCCTACCTAGGCATCATGAGGTCATGATTGTCGTCAGGTATGTGATAGCAGCTTACAGCCCTCTCTTTGTCACGAGCTCATGACAACTATCACTTGTCAGCAATGGTATTCTCTTCCAACAATCAACTTTTAGCTTTTTCAAACAACTCTAATGGTCTCCTTTATAGAAAACTAAAACACACAAATAAAAAATATAATGTGCAAACAATTAACTCCATTATCTAATTTTAACTTCAACTATCCTAAGATTTAGTAATGCATTTATTATGGCTAAAATAAAGTTCCATAACTAACCATGCTTAAAACAACCTTAGTTTCAATCCCACATTCTTATTCAAAAAGCAATTTAATATGATCCATTGTCACTTCTCATACAAAGTAAAAAGCAATCTAATTGAGCTAGCTATTTGCACAAATCAAGAGCATATGCATCAGTTACCCCACACTTGTCTCTTTATATCTCTCAAGTGTTTAAGCAATAATATCAAGCAAAAATTTATTCAAAACATAGCAAGCACTTCCATAGGTTTGCACTCTAATCCAATCTCAACTACTAAAGCTTTCATCAAGACGCATATCAATAGGTCTTTTAACAGATTGTAATGGGGCTAAAGTCAAAGAGTATAGAAAAGGAGAAAATATGGTGTAATAATTATAAGATACTAGTAAATAAAATAGACTATAAAATCATTTTACTTCTCTAGTCATTAAGGTGAGTCCAACATGGTTAGCAGTATCACAACTCAAATATTTATACTTCCAACAATAGACTCGATGCTTGCCCCCTTTTTTGTTTTTTTTTTCCTTTTTTTAGTCTTTTTTTTTAATGGGTACAAACAACAAGTTGATTTACTAACTCCTACTACTAATTCTTGACTTTTACTTGTCAAAACTCACCCTATACAATTATAAACATGGACTATAAAAAGTATATTTATTAGGTATTAACCTCTAAGTAACTACTAGAGCTTATGATTAAGGGTAACAAAAATGGGGTTGAATTGGGTGATCATGATGTGGTTAAGCAAAGAAAGAAGGGATAGGGTTCAAAATGGGCCAACTAAAGGGTAATGTCTAAGTAGGCTACAAAAGCAAGCGAAAGGGGGTAAATTTGATTGCCTCTTTTATCTAAATGTCTTGACAATAAAAATTGCGGCTTCAATCGGTATTTAAATGCAAATTCTAGAGTAATCTTACTATATTTCAATATAAATACTCATAAAAGAAAGAGAAGAGCTATAAAAAAAATGACAATTGCTCTTATATGGCTTAAAAACTCATAAAGATGACAAAAGGTAGTATGTAGGTATTAGGAATTTGATACATAGTCATTGACACATACAAACTCATAGCCTGATTGAATTACTAACACTTTATATTCAAAGCAACAAATAATCAAATTAAGAAGTATTTGACTAAAAGTGTTTCAATGGAATCAAGATCACTTTAAGCTTATTAAACATGTAACTCTATTCAAAGTACAATTTAGCATTCATTCATTAGCCATCATAGGGAATAATTGAAATTAAACTAGGCAAAGGAGTATTTCAAACAAAATACTAACAAATAAAAAAAAAATTAAGCACTAACATCACAATTAAAGACACATAATCATAGAAAAACAAGCACACACACACACATACACACACGAAACATAAACAAAACACGCATTTCAAGAGATAAGAATTCCACCCACACTTAAATGAGGCATTTTCATCAATAACTAAAATTAAAGCTTAAAAAATAAGAAGTGTAAAAAAATACTCTTTTAAGATAAGAAGTCATCACTGTGGTAAAAGGTAGTGAAGGAGCTGTTGAAACTGAATAAAGTGGTATGCCTAGGTTTGCTCAAAGTAGTCCACCTAAGATTCCTCATTAATGGCTTCGTGTGAACCTGCACCATCATTGTGCTCATCGCGTGCCTTAATGCAAGGTGGCTTTTGCACCATACTCTTGAACCTACCTATGGAAAATCTCTACAAATATGTGTTTTTGAACCTTTAGGTGTTAGATATTATGGGTTTATAAGTAATTGGAGTGGAGAAATCGGGTGCATGGAGATTGAGGATACAGTTTGGAGTTAGGAGAAGAAGAAAGAGGTGATGGTTAAAGAATAGAAAAGCTAGAGTAAAAGAAAATTATGCACAAAAGAGAAATTAGGGCACCATAAAAATAATAAAATAAATAAAGAATTTTAAAAAATTCAATTATTTCTTGGGCTACCATTGTCGCAAGCTCGCGATGACCATCGTATGCTCGTGATAGGCTGTTGCTAAGCCATTGTCAAGCACAAGCGATGTGTGTCATGTGCATCACAGTGGCTTTGGCTGCTCCCAAAGTCATGTGCACACGATGGTTGTTACATGCTCATGATGGCTATATGCAGCGAAAAGATGTCAAAATGTTGTCACGCCCTCATGACAACTAGCACGCTCGTGACAATGGCTCAAGAAAAACCATGCATCATGAGGTTGTGTTAATTATATAGATAACAACTACACTACTTGATCTTCTTTTTACTTGCACACACCTTTTTTCTTTCTTTTTTTTTTTTCCTGAATTTGTTTTTTTACATTCAAGTCTAAAACTATTATCAACACCTCCAATACTCCTTATTAAACAAATACAAGATAAATGGAAATTAGACACTAATCAAAAATAAAAACTCAATCAATTAAATTAAAAGCTAGAAATAAATGAAAATACAAGCTAAGACTTGGTTGCCTCCCAAGAAGTGCCACATTTAATGTCTTTGGCTAGACATTATTGTTATTTTTAGCTTCAAGGTGGGCATGTAGCTCTCTTAAAGTAAACATCCATTCTTTTAACTACCAAAGCTTCACTTAACTCATCCTTTATTTTCTAAATAAGTGTTATAACCATGTAAGTCTAAACAATTAATATAACAACACTTATGAGAAGAACTAGAGGGATGGGTTAAGGAATTATACAATTTATGTGTTACAGTCTAACCAAGGACGATCATAGTCAATTTTCTTTTCGAACATCAATAATAGTGTCAGTATTAGCCATAAATGGCCTATCAACTATCACTACTCATTCCAAAATTAGATATGTTAATTACCACAAAATCTACAAGCATAATCAGCTTACCAATTTATACTAATAAATCTTTAACTATACCTTTTGAATGCTTTAATGACCCATCTACTAATTGAAGGCGTATATTAGTATGCTACAACTTACCTAAACCCAATTACTTATACAAGTAAGGTATTAAGTTGATACTAGACTCCAAATCAAGCATTGCCCTTATTTCCTTTTTATCTACAGTGATATCTACTATAAAGCTCCTAGGGTCTTTCCTCTTTTTAGGCAACTGCTGCTCAAGAAGTTTAAAAGTTGATTCAGGTATCAAAACCCTTTCTTTATTCCCAAATTTCTTCTTATTTAGCAGCAACTCTTTGACAAACTTAGCATAACATGGTATTTTCTTGACAACATTCAACAAAGGAACATTAATATCAATCTTATAAAGTAGTTTAAAAATATCATAGAATGTCTTATCATTTTTCTGCTCCCTTAGTCTGTTAGAGAATGGTATAGGAGGCCTATAAGGCTTAGGTGCCTTGTGTAATTTAGGCTCTAGAATGCCTTTACTTTGTCCTCTTTAATGGCACCTTCAGCCTCCTTATTCTCCTTTTTAGGCGTGCCAACAAAAGGAAAATTAACCAAGTCAATTTTTGAATTAATTTATTCACTAGAAGTCTTACCATAATTAAGTACAATGATTGCTTTTACTTGCTCAATTTGACTTAGCAATCTCCCTTTTTTATTTTCTTGAACAACCTCAGCTATTTGTCTAATCTAGATCTCCAATCTTTTAAATGAAGCCTCAATGGAATCTATCTTTCTATTCGTCATTGCATGCTTATCTTGAGTAACCATGATAAAATTATTCAAAGTTTCTTCCAATGAAGATTTTCAAGGTGCGTTGAGGGACCGGGTTGGTTTTGAGCATGGTATGTTGGTTGACTTCTCTGAGGATTAGGATCTATGTAGTGGTACTAGTGAGGGTTAGGATTCCTATACACTTGAGGTGGGTTTTGCTCATTTTTCTTCCAGAAAAAATTTGGGTGGTTCCTCCAGCCAGGGTTGTATGTGTTGGAATAAGAATTATTCTGTTGCCTAGGCTGGAAAGAATTAATAGCATTGGCTTGCTCCATGTCATTTCCTATTTAAGAATCAAAAGAAGAACAAGCATTAGCCTCATGCCCAAAATTATTACAATTATTGCATACCTCATAAGTAGGTACATTCTTATTGTTCACTAGTATTTGACTTGCTTAGTTAGTTCGGCTATCTAAGAAGTCAGTTCAACTCCGCTAGAAATTTCATTTACTGCAGTTTTCCTTCTTTGTACACTCTTTTATTGGGAATTGGCTCCCAACATCTCTTAAATATCAAAGACCTCCGCAGCTGTCTTTTTCCACACCACATCCCCAGCAATATTGTCTACCATGCACTAATACTACTGAGTCAACCCATCATAGAAGGCTTTATTTGTCACTAGTAGTGAATACCATGGTGTAGACATTGAAGTAAAACCATTTTAAATATGTCCTAAGCCTCATAGGTTTTTGAGTCATTCTAGTAAAAGTTTTGAATTTCAACCCTCAATTCCTTTGTCTTCGGATAAGAATATAATTTGATCATAAACTTATGATATACTTCCTCCTAATACTTCAAAAAGTTGGATGGTAGAGTCATTTGCCAAGCCTTGACCCTGTCCTTTAGTGTATGTGGGAAACACCTCATTCATAGTTGATCTTCCTCAAGACCATTCAAAGGGAAAGTATTGACATGCCCTGAAAGTTAGAGGATCCTTATTAGGTAACCCATAAAAAGATAAATGCATATTTAGATGGATGCTCTTTAGCTCGTAATTCCTAGTAGCTTCTCCAAGGATTATGTAAGAAATGGTATTGCCTATAATAGGCCTAGCATAGTCCTTCATAGCCAGCTGCCTTTATGCAGTTGTTGCTCCTCTAGGTGGATCCAGGTTCTAAGTGGTTCTTCCATTACTATCTCTATATGATCAACCTCTTCTTCAATAATTAATTCAAGTTCTCTTAGTAAGGCTTCTTTCTCCTTGAAAGATTATTCTAGGGATCTTTGTACTCTAAGTCTCAGCTCATATGGTCTTTGAGTGGATAAATCTCTTGACTTTGCTTTCTTATTTGTACCTTGCATAAAATTTAAATTAGAAATCTAATATCTAAATGCAAAATAAAAACAAAACGAAATCTAAAAATGTAACACAATGAAATAATGCAAATCACAAAAAAATATGCAACCAAAACTAATTAAGAATTTAATTAGAAATTCCCCAGCAACAGTACCAAAAACTTAATGTAAACTTGAGGTTTAATCCACATGTACATGAGCCAATCGTAGATTGGCAATTGTCCTTTTGGAGTCGATCTCATAAGGAATCACTAACTTAAATTTCTAATTACTCTAATTACCAACATATAAAAATGCAACCTAAACACTCTAATCCGTTTGAATTGATTTTAATTAAGGACTAAATTAATATAAATTAAATTGCAAATAAGATTAATGAATAAATTTAATGGATCAAGCAAATACTCGGTTTAGCTCCCCAAATTTTGTATTTCCCTCCCAAATATTAAGTTCAAAGAATCAATATTTCATGACGATCACTTTATGCATTAGCTAATTAAATCAATGAATTAACTGATGTTCAATCCAATTTTTAGGTTAGATTATAGATAGTATGTCTAATAATCAAACCCTAATATTTTTATTCCTAATTCAATCATTGGTGGCCATTCAATCATCAAACTATAATTTAATAAAGCATATTGAATTGAAATGGAAATAATAATTCATTCAATGAAATAAAGGGAGTTCATTATAAAATTGAGATTGCTAACCTAGCACATAAAAAAATTTATCCTAATATTGATTCTATAATGATCTACTAGAATCAAATCTTAAGTTAAATATTGCAGCAAATATAGAAGAAAAGTTGGAACTCAATCACTCTGAAAACTAGCAAAACTTGAATTTTGTTGATGGTGGATTGCCATTTTCTAAAACCACAAGCTTTTACCTCCTTCCAAGGTGAATAAACTCCCAAAAAATGTGCTCAATCTGCTAGAACGAACTCTATACGCTAGAAATCTCTTGCACGTGCAGATAGAAAGAGCAGAAGAAGAAAATTAAAGAAATTCCTAATGGTGGCTAACCCTAATTCTAGAGGAAAAGATGAAATAAATAGTCTATTTAAGTCTTAACTAACTCTTCAAATATGTTATTTCCCTTTTATACGAGTGGAAAAACCCCAAAAGAATTGGTAAAAGTTGAATTTGGGAGACTGGATGCAATTCTACAGCGTTTAGGGTGTCATGGACGTGACGATCATTATGTACATTTGCTGTCCTTTCTTTGTCACGAGCTCGTGATCACTATCACTTTCTAGTGACGATCTTCTCTTCCAATAATCAATTGTTAGCTTTTACAAACAATTTTGATGATCTCCTTCATAATCCAAAACATCTCCATGAATCAATTAAACCTACAAAACACACTCCTCACGCTTCTTTCCACATGCTTCTTTCCACCACTCATGATCTAAAAACATTAAAAACACAATTAAGTACTAAATCAAACAAAAAATTACATAAAACAATAAATCTAAACAACTAAAAATACTTATAAAACTATAACAAAAATAGACACATCATTTAGTTCCCTCCCTAAAATCTGATGTTCAAAACCCCTGGAAATAAAAAAAATTATTGATAAATCACGCTAATTTACTAGTCCATTATAATTGATCTTAAATAATTATTAAATATTTGTTAATCAATCTAAATATATTCGTATTTTTTAACCAATTAACCATTACATTAAGTTTGCCAAAAATTAAAATATTTTTTTGAAAATATTTAATCATAATATTTATAAATTAATAAATTTAATATAAATAAATCATATTATAAAAAATTCACCTACTTCTTTTAAGAATATGTCAATAACAGTACAAATTATAAGAAATTACTATAAATTGTTTGTCATATATATAGTTTGAATTGATTCAATTAATTAATCAATTCAATGAAAAAAATTTATCAATTAGTTTATATAAATCGATTTTATAAAATTTTGAATATAAAATTTTTATATTAAAATCGATTAACGAGTCTTTTGAAACTAATTTTTCGAATCGTCGATTTATTTGGTGAGCCCTACTTACAGCAGCTTGTCATTTGGGTTTGGGGTTAAGTCATACTCAATCTCTTGAAAATATTCGCTTTCGCCATTTAGATTCCATATAGCGATTTTTTGTCAATTTAGCCATATAAACTTCATTTTTGGTCTACTTTGCCATATATTCAATTCATAAAATCGAATATATAGTCCTTTATTGCTAACATAGCAGCTGACATGACACAATTAACAAAATCAAATATTTTTTTTTGTCATGTTAATATTAAGGGACTCCATACATATTTTATAAATTGGACAGAAGGTAAGATGGACCAAAAAAGGAATTCAGGTGTTTAGGTGGACCAAAAATCACTATAGAGACCAAATATGCATTCTCAATAATTGGCAGAAAGGAAAATCGTTAAATTTGTTTCTTGAATATCAAAGTCTAACTTTAAAAGGTTAATGTTATTAACCAATGAAGTTGCAAAATCAGAACTAAAATCATCATTGATTGGCATAATTATATATTATGTTCTTCAATTAATTTGGCAATTTTTGGTAGTAAAATATTAACAATATAAAATGTATAGACAATCTAAACACTTTTTTTTTTAATCTCATCACATTAACAATACTATTCCATACAAATTCGTTTGTATATAAGAATCTCATTTAATCTGATAGTCAACATAAATAGTATTTATATTTCTAAATAGATGTGTTTAAAATTTTTTTATACAATAATTAAGAAATGTATTTAAGACATAGGCAAAATACTATAATATCATTAGATAATTAATCTCCAACAATTAATTATAATCAATAGTTGTATATAAAAGAGAGAGTTTTAAATAAGAAGAAAATAATTAATGTTTATAGATAACTGAAAAAAGGTCAAATATTTTGAAGCAAAAACAATAATTTAGAAACAGAGAGAATATATACGAGTCTCGTTTAATCTGACAGCCAAAATAAATTTCAGTTCACACGAATTCGTAACATTGAATTTAGTAATTTGTATTGATTAAATTTAAATCAATGTCAATACAACCAAGTCCAGTAATGTGCCTTCCTTGTTTTTTTCAGCTTTAATTATTTGCTATTTCTAATGTATGGGCAGAGGAAAAACAAATAACGAGCTTAAATACTAGTGAACAAGGTTGCTGAAACTAGAAATAAAATTGATGGCCGGAGAACTGGTTGTAACTCCTGTAGAGAACATTGGCTTTTACCCTGAGTATTCAACCATTGTAGGGAATACTTGCTTGTTGGAGTTGGAGCAACATGCGGCCAAGTTTTTGTAAGAGTGAAAGCTGGGAGCGGTTTGCCGTCCGAAACTCACTTGCTCAAGCTCTAGTTGAAAGCACTAGAGACCGTTGTTGTGAGTATTTGACTGCTCCAAATTAAAGAGATAGCGAAAGTTCTAAATTCGGTCTATGCAAGAATTTCTTATTATGTGAATAGGTAAATAAATAGATAGCGGAGGTCCAAAGAGTTACTGCTCCTGTTGGTCAGATGCAACTAAAGAACCTAATTGAAGCCCATGTTGTAAGTCTACTAAGTAAAACTGCATACATGCATGTACTCAAAGAGAAATGGTATTTATGGAGGTTATTGACTGTTTCTCTACTCACCATTATTTTCCTAGCTGCTGTTGACCTTGTAGAAGTTTTCCATTAATATCGTACACTTGGATGTCTACCTAATTGCAAATCCTAAAACTTTTGCTCAACAATTTTTTGCTAGTTTTCAATTAGTGGGTAATTCTAAGTGCCTCTCTGCTGAAGGAAGAAACTGGGAGCACTAAAGGTGCTGCTATTCTGAAGGAATGGGACACATTACCACTCTTTTGGCAGTTGCTAGTGAAGAAGACCCTAGAGGCTTGAGCAGGCTACCAGGCAACAGTTGATGGGCAAATGACATTGCAGTCTGCTTAGGATCGGAATCGACGATACTCCCATGGCCGAGTCCTGAAACATTTACATTTCAAATACAAGACGGCAGATTCTTTTCTGTAACTAGTAGGAATTCAGATTGCTCTGGTGTCATGGTGGCAATGGTTTAATAATTACAGAAAGATTACCATCGACAGAAGAATTTAATGCCCAGAATCCATCAATCCACATACATTCAGCTTCCCTTGCAAAACAGAATTTGCATAGTGGCTTGTGACAGTGTAAATTCAAATCAGTAGCAGCATTTCTTATCATTGTAAAATGACAGGCTTCTGTTATGTTTATTGATAAAAAAAATGCACATTGCTACTGCTGTTTTCATTGTTTGATCGTAATCAAGTTTGTGGTGTTCATTTTTTTCATGTTCATATCATAGGCAACACTCCGGTATTAAATTTTCATTTCGCCATCATTATTTACTTGATTCAAAATTCGATGATAAGAATTGTGGTTGCAATTAATTCGATGATACAAATTTAAGTTCTGGACAACATAGCCCTTCAGGAAAAGCCTGCAGATTCTTATCAGATGCAGAGGTATCAAATTCATATCTTTCTGGGCAAAGCAAAAAGAAACCTTAAATAGCACAATTATTCAACTGATGAGGAACAGTGTGAGAATAGGCTTCTCAAACCTGAGATTTGCATGCTAGGATATGCCTCTTCGAAGAAAACCAAACGCTCATGAGCAAGTAAACTGTTGGCAAATTAACCAATAAGATGCTTGTTTCCCATGCATCAATTCTTTTCCGTTGTTTCTCGTCAGCATGACCACAAATCTACTTGATGGATTCCTGTCGCTATTGAGATGTGAGAAGTACAGCCATTTCAATCAAATTGCATACATACCCTTTTTGCTGCAAATCTTCAGCACTAGGTATTAAGGTGGGAGTTCATATGCTTGCATGTAATTCAAACGGTTGAGCCTTCATCCATCTCTTATGTCTCTTCTCACTCTAATCCTTTCACCCTTAAAGTGAACATACTTCCACCGAGGCATGTATCCCTTAACAACCAAATTCTGTTTGTCTTCCCGACCCAGTTTCTTAAAAGCACGCATCACTCTCCTGACAGTATCTTCATCTGGTCTCACACCCAATTCTTCCATGTCTGCAAAGACCTATAATTATCAAAAGTTGAAATAAATCAATGATTCTTATGCAGATTTTAATTTATTTTGAATAATTCAATTATGTTTAGGACAAAGGTGGAAACTGCAAAACTAGTATTTTGGGATCATAACAGAGATGTAACCAAGGAAAAACTCGATTCTCTAAATACCTCTATTATCTCATCTGGCATGCTGTGGTGATCATACAATGCAATCATCCTTGAAAACAAGCGCTTTGAGATAGAGCGCGTATGCGTGTGCAAAATCATGTTCCATAGTGACTCAGCCTCATCTACCCTGTTGTCCATGTCAAATGCCAATAACAGGGTATCATATGTGCCCATTGTAGCACCTTGACCTTTGCTCAACATCCACTTAGATACCTGAGTACTGCTAACCGTTACAAGCCAATGGAGTTCAAATACAAAGCATTAATGTGGCTCAAAAGAATATTTACATGGACACATGCAATTAATGCTATTTAACAACATAACATTAACAATATTAAGACTTAAAGACTATATACATCATGAATTGTTATATTTACATGTATAATACAACCATCATCCAAGTGTATGTCTCAACCTCACTACATGAATATAAATATCAGAACCTCAAAAGGCAGATAAAAAGAAATATAGTAAAAAACCTTCCACCTTAAATAACTTTCAATAAAGTAGATTATAATATTCCTTCATAGCAGTATATTCAAGTTATCACACCTGAATTACACGATGCCACATGCTTCTCTTCCGCAATATTCTTATAGCTTTAGCTACTGCAATCAATGGAAACTCTGTCTCCCAAGCTACCCATTTATCTAATGCTCCATAAACAGCATCCTTCTCATTAGGAAGCTCAGAAACCTATAATTTCAAGCCAATAAAAAAAAAAGTTTGGAAATAGAACATTAAATTTTTTTCAACATTAAAAACTTGAATAAATTCCATTCAAATACCCAAGCTGGTCTTATCAAGGACTAGAAAAACTTCGGAGAGTTAATGAATATTCGATTATGCAAATACAACAATGATTAAACATACTTACAATTCTAACGAGATTCAATGCCTTTTGCCCAGATCTAGCTGGATCCCTTTTCTTCCACAAGTGGTGCTCTCTCTTTCCTGCCATTTGCAATGTTTTCCTGCATTTGTGCTGGAAAATCTAAGTGAAGAATCCACAGAATATAATCAATAAACAGAATAACAGACAACCAAGGTTGTCAGGACAAAAGTAATTAAAGAAAAAGCAGCTAAACTATGTATCCCTAACAACTGCTGGCAGGTAAATAATAATGAAATGGAAATCACCGACTATCATCATCTTTGGAGTTATGGCACTTGGCATAAGGGAAACTCATCACCTGCACATGAGGGGACAAATGTTATCAAGAGAGAACCAAAATTTTCATGAATAGAATGGCAATATGGGTCCCTCCTCCCCAGGGCTTACTTCTGCTGTGAGGTTTGCAGATTCTATTGTCTTATGCCAGATAGATATTTTGTAACAACCATACATCGAAAGATGCTTCATTCATCCTAGTCTGAATCATGAATAATCCTATATTATGTATCCCACAAATGAAAGTGGCATTTAAAACTTGATAAAAAAATGACTGTCAGATCCCCTGTTTATTCCTTCTGACAGAAGTAAACAACAAACAGATATACTACAGCCAACAATCATCAGACTTGTCTAAGAATGCAACTTTTGAGAGCACTTATACAGAATTTCTAATTCATTAGTCACTCCTAATGCGAAATTTAGTCTTGAATCATCCAACACTGATGTTCAATGCAGTGAGGAAAATAATGAGAAACAATGGCAACAAACAACACAAAAAGGGACTATTGTTTAAACCAGATGATGATGTACTATGTGTTTTATTGTCATGCTATCTAAAAATTAAAATGAATCAAATACGTTTTCCCCCAAAAGAAGATAGTTTGCAAAAATTTTGAGCAATAAATCCGATCCTTATCTTTCTCAAACAGTTTATACATCCAATAGATTACAGTTTGTAGCTGATGCCAGAAGAGGAATTCTTATACCAAACCAGCTACACCTTCAACTGGAAAGAACGATTATCTAGGGAAAACCTAACAGGCAATTTGAGATTGTAAGCTATGGGCTCAGTGGCATTAGTAACAAAATATTGGAGGAAAGAAGTATTCGCATCTACTCCATTAGTGTCAGGAAAAAAAAAAAAAGAACAACAACAATCGATTAACATCCATAGTTAAAAATTACTTCTAGTGTTTTGTTTAATATATCAAATAAGCAGGAAGAACTTGGATAATTATTAATAAATTCTGAATATTATATTAAAAAAGCAACGTACACTGCAATATTGCACACATTTAAAGCACATTGTAAACTTCATTCCAGCTAATTGTATTGTTCTTGATTATCTATTATTTTTCTCCGTCCTTTTGAACTAACAGGCAGTTTAGGCATACAAACCTGAATACACTTGATTGAAATTAGGAAACAAATGTTTAAAATGCATCCCATGCAATATATTTTAATTGTAGCTTACTCAAACAAAGCATTTCAAGCTTATGAAGAAAAAAAAGAAGTTGATGTTTATCCATTAAAAATACAGTCAACCATATGCAAAACAATACTATTGACTTTCTAAGGTCTGGGCTATTCCAATTGCATCAAGAGAATAAAAAATATAACACACAAGAAAAGTGGTCAAAGGGGCAAATAAGGAACTTGCAAAAGGAAAATAACACGCTTCAGATAACAAAACAGTACCAAGAAAATATGAAGAGGAGGGGAAGTCTCCCATCAAATCATCTCTCTCTTTTGGAGTATAAGTATATACAAATACACCAAAGAGAGTGGAATAACCATGTGTATTCATGGTATAAAATTAAAGAGCAATTTCTATGCTAATAATAATTGGGTCTTCAAAAATATTCACCAATTCCCTTTAACTATACTTGATTGAGTTATATAATTTCAAAAGCCTTAAAATTTCACTCTATTCTGCACCTTATTGCGGCCAACCTTAACAATTCATCTAATCCATTCGCAATATATTGACTTTATAACAATAGCTTGCTCCTCAAAGAAAATTCACAGGATTCTCTTCTCTTAACTATGCACTTTTGAGTTTCTATAATTTCAAAAGCGAACAATAAAGGGAATTTTACAAAA